>PVHP010002908.1:56191-84039 GCA_004024765.1 Zapus hudsonius | reverse complement strand
GGTTATCCTGCTTAAGGACCACATATGAGGGAGAATATGTGGCATTTGATTCTCTGTTCTTTTGAGTGTTTGCTTAGTAAGATCTGCTCGAAGTCAGACCATTTTTTCCTAAATTTCGTTATGTTATTCTTCCTTTCAGCTGAGTAAATTTCCATTGTGTAAATATACCACATCTCTCTCTCTTTTGAAATAAATAATATTGTTTTTATTTATTTTTTACTTGCAAGCATACAGAGGAGAGAGAGAGAGAGAGAGAGAGAGAGAGAGAGAGAGAGAGAGAGAGAGAGAGAGAGAGAATGGGTGTGCAAGGGCCTCCAGCCGCGACAAACTCATCTGGTTTTACATGGTTACTGGGGAATTGAACCCAGGTCATTAGGCTTTACAGACAAGCACCTTAACTCCTGAGCCATCTCTCCACATCCAGTAATAACATTTTGAAAGTTTTTAAAAGTGTAACAACCCATGTCAATATATCATGTTTAGAAAAATGTAATACTGGACAAAAAAGGGAAAATGGAGAAAGGTGACTACTTCTAGGTGGATGAAAGGTTCTGACTCATCTTACATGCATTTGACTGATAAGTCAATATGAAGAATAGATTCACATGTGTCTTAATTTCTCACAATTTCTAACCCAGGCTGGACTTGTTACCATTATCATAACTATTGTTATGGGTACATGCTACTGAATTGATATGTGCTATGTGACATATATGCACACAGAAACAAACACTTGGGGATTTATTTTTCTCTCAATCACATCTCCAAGTGTGCTTTAAAATAATCAGGGGCTGGAGAGATGGTTTAGAGGTCAAGGCACTTGCCTGCAGGCCCAACGACCCCAGGTTCTATACCCGGCTCTCTAGCAGAGCCAGATGCACAAAGTGGCACATGTATCTGGAGGCAGTGTGCAGCAGCTAGAGGCCCTGGCGTGCCCATTCTCTCTGTCTCTGTAAACTCTCTGTTTGCAAATAAATAAATATTTAAAGTAATTAGGAAATTAACTGTCATGGTGGCACACGTCTTTAATCCCAGCACTCGGGAGACAGAGGTAGGAGCATCATGTGAGTTGGAGGCCAGCCTAGGACTTAGAGTGAGATCCAGGTTAGCCTGAGATAGAGTGAAACCCTATCTAAAAAAAACTAAAAAGAATAGGAAATTTAATTTTTGGTAGGAAATCAATAACGAAAGCAGAGAGAGCTGAAGTGTAACCTTTGACTTTTCCTATTGTGAGGAGGAAGTCTATCTATAAACCTCTTCAAAACCACATACATATATTCAGAAATTAAAAATTTCCTTCCATTGTGTTTTCCAAAAATCTAGTATAAGTTAATAACATTGGCAAAACTCTGTTAGCACTATTTTTACATCTTTCTATATTTTAGAAGGAAACTTTAAAAGCAGATTATTTTTATATTTTAGTTATTACGTGCTATAAAACACAGTTTTTCTTTATAGCAAGTATCTGATTGTCTACATTTTAGCAAGCACATCTTTATAAAATGAATGTGTACAAATCTGAAGTAGGCACTTCGCCGTTGGCCTCTTCATGGCAGGCGCTAAGCAGGTTGGGCGAGAGAAGATAGACACGTTGGGAAAACAGCTGGCGTTGTCTTTGCTTTGATGACCACAGGTGTGAAAGCAGTGCCATGTGCCCATCGAGAAGTCCCAGGTGCACGGGCTGCGCGACCATCGTCCTCCCTTGTGGTTCATGAGTCTGCAAATGCGTGTGCAGGCGGTGTAGACAAGAGGCTCCCACTGCATGGAGCAGAGGCCAGGGGGAAAGACAGCCGCTGGCCGAGCTCCTAAGGCGGTTGGTTTCTGTGATCTCCCCAGCGCTCTCTGCTGCAGAGAGGCACTGAGCACACTGCTGTGACTTCCTCTTGGGACACTGCGACAGTGAGTGTGGACGAGGGACAAGTCAGAGGCGACACCATAAAATCTCAGTGGTAAAGCAGACCCTCCATGACTCAGGGATCTGAGCAAAGAGAGGGTGGAAAGATTTTAAGAGCCATGGTGGGGGAGAATATCCAGGGACATGGCCCCCGACCGCAACAACACACAAAGGGGAGGGGGGAAACTGGCTACCTCTTGTGCAATTCATAACCCCCTCCGCCATGGACAGATCAGTAAGCGCATCGAGGGGGGTCCTCAGTGGGTTGGGGACAGAGAGGAGGGAAATGGGGGTACCATTGCAAGATTTGCTCATACAATGTATCTAATTATTGATAATAAAGAGATTGAAGATAAATAAAACAGAGCTCTGATAAGTGGTGAATATCGGCATACTTGATCCTATTAATCAACTCAAGAAATGTTTCTTTATAATGATGTAGTGGTTATAATTTGATGTTGAATGTTTTTCATGAATTTATTTGCTCCCTGTGTATTTTCTTCAGTGAAATATCTGATCATATCTTTTGTTCCTTTCCATATGGCAATTCAAGTTTTTTTTTAAGGTGTAGCAGGAGACTTTATTTAAGGGAACATGGGGAGTTACAGAGTTCTCCAGCCACCAGCTTGGGGAGAACACGTGGGAGAGGGTTTAGTCAAAATTTATGCTGTTTAGGAGCTGAGGCAGGAGGATCGCCGTGAGTTCAAGGCCACCCTGAGACTACATAGTGAATTCCAGGTCAGCCTGGACTAGAGCGAGAGCCTACCTCAAAAAACAAAAAAAAAATGCTGCTTAACTATACAGGCAGGAAAGGAAAGACACCAGAGGGCTCCCATCATGAGCAAAGGTTCATGTGGGAAGATCTTGAGTCCCTCTCACGCAGCCTAAGGCCCGAGGGCTGGGGAGAGGGGCCTTACCTGGAAAATGAAAGGCCTCCTTCTAGGACCATGTGGAAAAAAAGCTCGTTTTTTTTTATATATTCTAGATTCTAGACTTTTGTCAGACATGGAGTTTAGAAATACCTTCTGTTCCAAGGCTCGACGTTTCTCCCTCCTCATTGGGCTTCTTCAGAGCAGCACCTTTTCTCTTGATAAAGACGAATTTATCCTCTTTCCTCCTCTTACAGACTGTGCTTTGGTGTCAACGCTGCGGAGCCCTACATCCCGAGCAGGTTCTTTGAAAGGTTTTGAGGTTTTGCATTTAACATACCATCTATTTATATTCGTTTTGCATAAGCTCATTTTGAAAAGCAACCTCTTATTCTGCCTATGGATGTCTGTCTGCTTTGGCCCCATCTGTTGAAAAGGCGAGTCTTCCTCCACTGACCTGCCTTTTCACACAGGAAAAACTGGGAGGTAGATGCACGTGGGTCACCAGTTGGTATTTATTTGCTTATTTTTTTGACGTGAATGCATTCGACTATGAAGCTACCCTAGGAAAGCACTACACAGACAGGGTGATTTGCAGGACAGAATTTTCTCATAGTTCTGGAAGCTACACGCACAAAATTGAGGTGTTGGAAGAACAGCTCACTTCTAAGGTTATTTTCGCCCTGATTCGTAGAGGGCTGCTTTCTTCCCATCTTTGTATGACCTCTTCATACCTCCTTCTTGCCCCACTTTCTTTACATAAGGACACGAGTCCCTGTGGTCTGGGCTTTCCCCATACAGTAATATTGTTAGGTTCTGAGAGTTAGAATAGTACTTAAATATCTGAATTTTGAGTGGTAACCATGACATTTATGCATTCTGGATACTTTATAATTTCATATCTAAGACTGAATATTGGCTAAAATTAACCCTATTCAGTTTCAGTGTTAGAATTTGATTCAAGTTATAATTTTGAAATATTTTTCCAGGTCAGCGGTTAAATGGATTTGACAGAAGGAATAGGCTCTGGAGTTCAAATTAGAAGAAAAGGTTCCAGATCTCTTCTCTCTGTATCACAGCTTCTCATCTGTAAAACCAAGTGTCATATTATCTAGATATTCTGAAACTGTGAGGAGACTCAAGTCTTCCAGTTCTGAATCTAGCTCTGGGAATTTTTTGGACAGCGGTTCTGTCCTTGGAGGCAACAAGGTTTATTGGCCCTTCCCCGGAGGCTGAAACCTTTGGAGAGAAGGTCCAAGGCATGGAGAAGGCTTCACACCCTCCGGTGGTGATGCTGGGCCTTTCCTTCCCACCTCCTGCCTGGCGGCCAGAGTTTCTTCTGAACCAGGTGAACATCAGCAGCAAGAACAGAAGCTGAAACTGTTCGGGAGGGAGCCCCTGGGTGTGCAGCACCCTCTACTACCTGATTTCTTTTACCACTTGAGTGGAAGCCTCTTCTCTCCCCTTGCCGAGGTCTCCTCCTGCTGGGAGCGCACTCGCTTGCCTCATTACCCTGCTATGCTGGTCCTCTGACAGCTTCAGGAAAAGTGATCTCATAGTTTGCCTGGCTTTCTCCCACTGCTAGGAAAGAATAACTTAGGTTTTTGTATCCCAGTAGAAGTGGAACAAAAAATAATGTTTCTGTGCTTAATCAGAGTTTTCTGAGGTAATGCAACAAACTCCCAAGTTGTCACCTTCAGCATAAATGTTAATAGCGGTTCAATACCAGTGTTCATAATGATGACATTGATATATGTTATATTCATTTGAGAAACATTTCTTTTTAAAAGTTTTAATTGTGTGTGTGTGTGTGTGCGCACATGCACGAGCCTGCCAAGGCCTCTTGTCTCTGCAAACAAACACCAGATGCTTACACCACTTTTTTTTTTGCATCTGGCTTATGTGGGTGGCTTGGGAATTGAACCCAGGACTGCAGGCTTTGCAAGTACTTTAATAGCTGAGCCATCTTCTTAGCCCCTCATTTGAGTAATATTTCTCAAGTAGTATGAATATGATAGTTATATGGTATCTATGATTATATTCTGTCAATTTTATGACTAACTGAATTTGAATATATAAGAAATTTCTACTTCAGGTAGCCTAAAGCAATAAGCAATTTAAACCTTCAGGCAAGTGAGAGGAGGTTCTACTCATAAAATTTTGTGTAATGTCCACATGCTCTTTAATATACATTTGATCTGAATATCACATGTTAATTATATTATCAACTACCTTACAGATACGAGAATTCTATAGTATATATGACTTAAAATTTTATTTTCTTACTTTTTTTAGGTAAAACTCTGCTGACAAGTGCCAAGTTATAGAGGCAGGATAAGAAACTAAAAATTAAAATACAAGCAATGCTATACCATGACACATTTTAACTCGATTTTCCTCTGAGTTAATACCTGTGTTTCTTTCTGTGAAGTACAAGAAATATCTAATTTTGCAATCTATACAGTATCTAGGAAATTGCACAATGTTGTATAATGCTTGTTGAAATCATCAAATGTAAATACTTTAGTGAATTTGGCAAAGATGACAGCTCCACATACAGATGGATTAAGGGTAGTACATTACATTCTGTACTTTGGAAAGTCCCATAGGTATCAAGTACTATAGAGAAATATTTTTGGCATCTATTTGTCCTGAGAGATCATATACAACCATCTGTTTCTTTTTGCATCTGCTGAACACGTTTCAAATGTTTTACAAGTTAAGTCTTAAAGGAACATAAAATAATAAATCATTTTTAATTATGAAGTATTTTAGAATTAATTAAAATCAGAGTCTAAGAAAAATTTGGCTCCTGATGACTTGATTTTGGATTCTATGAGGTGAAACATGCTTATAATATTATCAATTTAGACTCTGATAAGGCTAGGGAGAAATTCAGCTCTTTAGAGAAATTGAGAAAAAAAATGACAGACCTTTTTTCTTTCTTTTGATACAATAAGACTTTTAAAAAATAAAATGTATCTTTATTATCCGTCTTTACATACACGGAATGAGCAAACAATGTGTTGGTGTCCCCAGTTCCCTTATTTCCCTGTCCCCAATCAGCTAGACATCCTCCTCTGCGTGTAGTCTGGATCAGTCCATGGGGTAGAGGGTTATGGATAGCCTAGGAGTCAATCCGGTTCCACCCCTTTGTATGTTGTTACTGAGGGGGGCTATGACGGTTAAGTTTTGATGTCAACTTGACCTTTCAAGTAATCTTGGATGGGTCTCTAAGGATGTTCACAGGAAGGCAGCCTCTCAGTAGGGGGCAGGATATAAAGAAGCTCAAAGAAGCTGGAAGTAAACACTGTGTGGGCCGTGCAGGAAGGAAATTCCAGAGACTCAGGAAGCCATTAAGTCTGGGATAGAATTGCAAGACCCCCCCCCACCCTATATAAAGGTGAAAGAATTCTCTCCTTGCCCTCCTGCCTGTTTGCTAGTGTGTGTATGGTGTTGGTGATGAGTTTCTCTCTCTGCTTGTACCTGTGAAAGAGGGCCAACCTCTTTTGCTGTTACAGAACTTCCCCTGTATCTATAGCTACAAATAAATCCATTCCTCCCATAAACTGTGCCTGGTTTGAAGATTCATCCCAGCGGCGTGTGGCTGACTACGACAGGGGCCATGTCTCTGGATATTCTCCCCCACCATGGCTCTTACAATCTTTCCGCCCCCTCTTCTGCTCAGTTCCCTGAGTCATGGTGGGTGAGTATTAAGGTTGCTTTATTGTTGAGGTCTTAAGGGCCTCTGTGCTTCTGCTTTAGGTTGTGTTGAAGATCATTGGTGTCTGTCTGGCTGGCTTATCCTGGGTTGACTGATTGGCTGTGGTTATGGGTCTCTTGTTTATCCCACCATTCTCTGCGGGATTCCATGTGGATCCTCCATGGTAGGTCTGGGGTGACTCATCTCTTGCCGGGATGTAAGCCATTGACCTGTGGTTCGTTGGTAGGGTTGGAGAAGCCACAGCTCTCACTGCCTTTTGAAAAATACAAACAGAATCTCTATCGGAGAGTGAGGTCAGTATAGGTTAACTAAGATACACATTTATGAATTGACTAGATTCTATTGTGAGTAGCCTCTTTGTAAATCACTTGTAAAGCGAATTTCTCTTTGGGGTCCCAAGATTTTGGTTCCCGGTGCATTTTGCCCTGAGTCCCCAGTTCCAGTTAGGGGCTCCCCATCACTGAGTGGATTACTTGGCCAAATTAAAAGCTGCTGATTGCCTCCCCTGGGCTTTGGCTCCTCCATTGCACAAGTGTTTGTGTCTTGGTTCGTTGTTCTCACCTAGTAGGAAGTGTGTTCAGCCTACTAATGGCAGCAGACTGTGTTTCATATCAGTGGTCTCTTTTTACTCCAACTATCGTTGACCAGTTCCCCTGGAAGCTTATGCAGTGCCTTCCAGGACTGCACTGACTACCATCTGGGGGCTGGTTACCATTCTGGACCTCACAGGGTCTCTTGGTGCTGATAGATGGCTTTCTGTGGTTTCTTCAGCAACAGGATCTTACCTGAGGCCTGTGGTGGGTATTCAAGAGCTTTGACAGAATCCTGTCTTGTTTTGGGGACCTCATGCATCACTTTGGTCATCAGCTCAGTGAGGGAAGGAGCTGGTGACTGGGGCCAGGAGTTGCCAGCCTGATCAATTTTTCATGGGCTTAGACCCTCTTCCCTTCTATTCACGGCCCCTCTTGCCAGATGATACCCACTACTTGTGCAATAGGTTACAGTATGCAAGTGAGGATTTTATGATTTTGAATCATTTTTGGTTTGGCTTCTTGCTTAAGTTATCTCCCCCCCCCATTCCTTGCCTCTGTTTCACAAACTCTCACCTCTCCAAGTAGAAAACAGGATTCATTTGTCTGCACAGAGATGAGAAGAAGCTAGGTGGAGGTGATGAGGCTCTGACCTAGCATATAAACTGAGCTCCCTGGTTCCAGGTTGTCTAGTACTGTGGGTCCATCTGATGCTTATCATGACGCAGGTGCTCAGCATCACCCTCTATCTACCCCTGCCTGCGGGGTCTTTGCAGAGCCCCATCATGGTGGACAGTGAAGGGGACTCAGCTTCTAGTTTATACTGTGTCAGCAGCTGACTGCACTTACATAAGACAGATGGATGATGCCACTCTCCCATCACTCAATCTCAGCATGACCGGCTATGACCACGTATGTATAGGCAGAATGTGGGGGAGAGGGAGAGAGGCACACACGAGAAACCATTCCTACTCAGCAGAAGAAAGGCTGGGGCCACTGTTACAGTTCCAAAGTCTTCAAAGAAAAGAACAAGGAAGAAGAGAAGCATGCAGATGGTGTTCTAGTTGAGGTAGCTCACCTCTGTCCCACACGTGGGCACGGGCCTCCTGCTTGCACGCTTGGCTCTCAGACAAAGAAAGCCTCGCTGGGATCCTTCTTGTGGGTCACTGGAAGGGGCTTCCTGATCCTCCTACCCCCAGCCAGTCGTTTCCTCTTCTTGTCCAACATGGTTTTTTGTCAGTCATTTTCTAGTTCTTTCTGTTATGCAAGCTCGGGCAAAGATGCTTTCTGTTTCCACTATTTATCTCATAGGAGGTTTTAGCCAATTCTGTTAAAGAGAAGTAAAGTGAGGTCATAAGATTAGGTCAGCAAGAATACATGTTTTTTTGTTGTTGTTGTTGTTGTCGATGCTATAATGACATCCTTGTGAAACTCTAGACAGTCAGAGTTGAACACAAGCAGTGAAATAATTCAGTAAGTCGGTAGAGTTTAAAATTAGCTTCCATAAGTTAATCGTAACCAGTTAGAAGGCGTAGCGGGAGAGAATTCCATTTCCAGAATGAGAACCACGTGCACATGTCAAGGAAGAACTTATCCAGAGATGCAGGAGGTCAAGCACTTCTCAGAAACACCAGGCTAAGCTTGAACCAACGAAACGACATCATTCATTGTTCCCAGGATTGTGCCAACGTCACAATGCTGTCAGTTTTCCCAATTAATTAAAGGTGAGAACATCTCAAGACAGATGTTAATAAACTTTTTAAAATTAAAGGTGTATGTTTATACCAAAGTTCATATCGAAAAATGTACATGGAAGAATGCCGAAAGAAACCAAGAGGAGCATCACCCCAAGGTTTTCAGACGGCCTATAGAACCTCTGCAGTGCTAACAGCGCACGTGTACTGGCCTATGAAGATACATGGTCATGGGACGTCTCAAGGTCATTTAAGAACTGAGCCGATGACAAAGGTGACATCTCATATCACTGCTGAAGAAGATGGACTTTTAAACAGGTGGTCTTACAAGAAATGATAGCCACTTGGAAAAAGGTGCGTGAGCACAAATTGCTAATGGGTCAGTGGTCTAAAAGTAAACAGTAATCACATGTTAGAGAATAAAACAAAATATAAATACAAAGGGAAAAATAGTCGCTTTAAGTGAAGAGATAGTGCCTGCACAAGGGATACCATTTTCCCTAAGGAATGAAAATTCACTTCTCTTGTCCTGGGGCAGAAGGACTTGTGATCTTGAGCGACCCTCACTGCTATCGGAGGGCTAAACCGCTTCTGTTGGATCCCTGTCAAAAGGCACTCCTGGAACCCAGTTACCTGGGAACAGTTGACAAACCAAATGGTGAAGAAAAGTGAAAGATCCAAAAATAATTCAGCAAAGAAGATCCATGCACAGTGGGTAACTGAGCTCCTGCGGAGGGAAGAGCAGCATACCTGGAAATGCCGAGACAGGGTACTTGCAAATGCTTGGGTAACTGTGGTCTGTGGCAACGCAGCTCCAGCGAGGTTGCAAAACCCAAACTGCCATCAGCTGAGGATCTACCAGTCAGAACACACTCATTTGTTCCTGGGGGACACCTGGATCAAACTCTGACTGGTATGTTGCCACTTGGCCTTATTTAGTGGTACTTCCATGACAAGTTTCCTCACGTGTAGTCACTAAAGTGAGGGTAGGGCAGAATGAATTTTAAATTCTACAGTAATAAAGCCAAACCTGAAAACATGAACACATTCAAAATTAAAACATTTATACTGTACAAGTCTTAAACCAGGTTGGAGTTATTTATATTAAATTAAAAAATAAAAAAAATAATTTGTATGTGAATGTATAAGAAAATACTGCTTAATGAGTGTTAAAATTCACATTTTGGACTTATTTGGCTGTGTCATCAAAATTCTGGTTATAAAAACTATTCATATCTAAAAACTCAGAATATTTTCAAGTACGTCTTCATTGTTGTGTCATTTACCCCTTGTTAAATAGGACCATATTTTTTGTTCTGTTTGATGAATTCAAACAAAATGATTATTTTTTATAAAGATTTTATTTATTTACAAGTAGAGGGAGATGGTCAAAGAGAAAGACAGAGAGAGAATTGGTATCCCAGGGCTCCTAGCCACTGCAAAGGAACTCCAAATGCATGCACCACTTTGTGCATCTGGTTTTCTGTGGGAACAGAGAAATCGAACTTAGTTTTCACAGGCAAATGCCTTACCCGCTGAGCCATCTCTCCAGCCTGATAATGTGTTTTAATGATAATTCTAGAACTCTGGTTATGTTAAACTAAAGAAATAGCTGCATAAAAGTAATGTGTTTTGTTTTCAATCATCCTTTGGAGAGCATGTTGTTAGTGATAATGAGATACAGGACTTGGTAATTATGCTATAATCGCGAAGGCTCATAGAACTCTTCTGAAAATTATACGATAGCACCAAACCTGACCGTATTTAGGTGCCTGAAGGAGGACCTGATAAGCTTTGTCAAGTAGCACATATATTAGGCAGTAGGCTTAATATTTTACATATGATTTAAAATCACTTATTTTTATATCTTTCTGAGGTGTGCACTTCACAACAAAGGGGGGCAGGAGGGAAGGAAAGAGAGAGAAAGGGAGAAAAGAGAGAGAGAAAGAAGAAAGAGAGATCCATGATACAAATATCAAATAGGGCTAGATAATTGTTCAAGGCCATGTACACATATAGAATAAGTGGTAAAATTTGGACTTGGGTCAAGATAGTTCAAATCTCAACACAGATTCATTATTTACAGAAAACAACGAACATCTGCTTTATTGTATCAAAATAGAAATTTCCTTAGATACAAAATAAATTTTAACCTAAGAAGCTACACTCTATAGACCACAGTTCAAAGACTCAGGATATTTTGAACTCAGCCACATCATTGACCTCAAGTTAGACAACTTCTTGTTTTAATGGTGCACAGTTGGTGTTTACTAAGAAGAGGTTTAACGCAGAGTTGATCATTTAGTGAGTGAGGCACAGACATGTAAAGAAGTACGCTCCTTAGCGTACATGTGGACCTCTCAAGACAGCATCTCAAAAAATCACGTTTACTTGTCTCTCATCTATTGTGTGCCTGTAAGTAAGCAAATTATTATCAGAGAAAATAGATTCCTGAGTATTCTGTCATAAAACTCTGTATATAATTGCAAATTAGTTTTTTTCAAAGGATTGATCTTAGCAGACTAAACTTCAGGACAGGAACTATAACTAGATCACTATAGTAGAGCTAGTGAACAAACTTTCTCATCTAGTTTTATTGTACTGCAGTTGTTGGTAAAGAAACAGTCCTCAAGTCTGGATAGTAAAACAATGAAGGTTTAGTTCTTGCTCAAATTCTATTTCCAGTGCTCTATGGTGTATGGTCATGGGGGCTAATGTCAGCCCTTCAGGGACCCATACTATGGAGGTCCTAGCAGGTGACAGTCAGCATTCGTTTTAAAAACAGTCGTTTTCATAGTCATGCAGAAGCAATGCAAATGGACATAACTGTCCAGTCACAAGAATGGAGGAAATACGATTATGGAAGCAGAGAGCGAACAGCATAATGTCTGCTACTGTGTGCAACAAGGCTTGGTTTTATGGGAGTTTAGGAGAGAGACCCCACACAACGTTGCCAAGCTCCTCCTTAACCCTCCCCAGTCGGTGCCTTGCCTTGCCTTCTCTATAGGGTCAAAATGGGTAATCTTGTGGGTATTCTTGTTTGATTTTTTTCCTTTTTTTAAAAAAATATTTTCATTTTCAAGCAGAGAGATACAGAGAGAGAGAGAGAGAGAGCACGCACCAAGGCCACCACCTTGTGGGTCTGGCTTATGTGGGACCTGGGGAATTGAACCCAGGGCCTTAGGCACTGGAGGCAAGCGCCTTAACCGCTTAGCCATCTCTTCAGCCCTGATTTTTTTTCTTGTGGGCATTCTTGTTTGATTTTTTTCTTCTTAAACATGTATGTACTTTTTTTCTTCTGGAGGTGTTTTTTGATTGCACACCTCAATACCCTAACATTAGTTAGGGTTATTTCTTCAGAGGGAGGATTGTGACAGTTTCAGGCAACCTCCACAGACCCCTCCCCTTGAGTGGGAGGTGTCTAGCTAGAGCTCAAACCTAGGTGCTAAAACTGATTGGTCAGGTATGAGCCAATCACCTGTCTCCCTGCCCACCTGGGGCAGGAAATACTCACTGAGCAGATAATTCTGCCTCTTCTTTTCTCACATGGGCTAGCAGAAGGAAATAGGTAGGAGCTCTAATGGCCTGGTGAGGGGCTGGGTTTCTCTTCCACACGAGCCTTTCCTTCTCATGATCTTTTCTTTTCCTGCTTGTTTAGCTGAGCAGCATAGATTTTGAAGAAAACCTCAGCCACCTGTTCTCCCCACTCTGGTGGCTGAAGAACTCTGTAACTCCCCATTTTCCTTTAAATAAAGTCTCCCACTATACCTTAACCTCTGGTTGTCTATGATTTTAATTCTTTAACTTTATAGGTTACTCCTTAATTTTTGAGGTACATTGGAATTTTGCTGGGTATTATCTAAATTCTAATCCCAGCTCAGCCTGCTACAGTTTTAATGAATGAATTAATTTATTCAGATTTTCACCCATTTAGAATTGCTTTGGAAATAAAAAAAACATTAATTATGTCTAGTCAAATTTGTCTATCAAATTTAATATCTAACCATATAACTTTCTTCATGTAATACATATGTACATTTTTAGCAGTTAAAATATAATTTGGTATGTGATTTATAGAGTAAGTAATTCAACTTGTATAGATTCTGTCAGGATTACCAAATGATTTTGGTAATCTTCTAATAGCTGTATTAGTTAATGGTTAGATGGTGTTCATTTCTACCAATCATATTGACTCCACCCTTCCCCCTACCTCTTACTTTTCTCTGTATCCACATAATTTTAAAATCTGACTTTTACTCTCCTGTGGACTTTACATAAACCCTGGAATCCAGAATATGACATTCAGTGGTGCAGCAGAAGAGACAGAGAAGGTTTGCTTAAGTACATTCTCTCTTGCAGGTGTAAAACTATAGCCTTCTCTTTCCCCGAGGCCTCACCATCTGTAGCAAAGCTGTGTGGAAAGAAGCCAGAAAGTGCTGGAAACCATAGGGAAGATTTTGTACTAACCAAAGAGTTTGGCTTTATGCAAACAAAGGTATGCTTTCCTCAGACATTTTTAAAAACTATTTTCATTTATTTGCAAGCAGAGAGAGATAGACAGAAAGAATGGACAGCGCACCAGGTTTCCAGCTGCTGCAGATGCACTTGATGCATCTGACTTTACATGGGTACAAGGGAATCACACTCGGCTTGTGAGGCTTTGCAGGCAAGCACTTTAACCACTGGCTGAGCCATCTCTCCAGTCATTTTTAATGGTCGTTAAATTTCCAATACTAACCTGAGTTTTATAGTATTAGAATTACAATGAATTTCCATGTTATTATATAACAATAGCTTGCTACATTCTCGTGGAAATGTGTTTCTTAATCTAAAATTCTGTGTAAGTCACAGACCTAAGGATCTTCTGTTTCTCCTTTGAAATCAATTCTGCCATCATAATATGACTCAGTGGGACATATTTATCCGTTTATAATCATTAGGTCTGTAAGTTTTCAATAATTCTTGCAAAGGAAAATCAAAGTATGTTGTTCTCCTCCGGGGACACCATGAGTTGCTGCAGAGGAGAGACCATTCTGTTCCGTTTTGGGGGGGGGGCTCTGGTGGCAGCGGGAGCAGAGTTCACACCATGGGTCGCTGAAGTGTCTGCTTTCAGTCTGTCCGAACTGGAAGGAGGCAGGGTGGTTCCACAGAACTGGGCACACATATGAGAGAAAACTCTCAGGACACAGGCATGAGTAGATGTGTGTCATTTATTGAATGTGGAGAGGTTACATTTATAGAGAGAAGAAGCAGAAGGACAAGGGGCAGGGGAGGGCAAGGGGATTGGTCAGGCAGGGTGGTGAGTGGGCATCCTGCAAATGGATAGGTGAGTGCAGACAGCCTGTGAATTCCTAATTTGCATAAATTGAGGGGCCTGAGCAGCAGGAAATACTTGATTTTAGACATGGATTTGATGGTGATGGTTACAGAGAAATTTGTCACCTGGGTCTGACGCCTATGGGGTGAGAACTCCCTGCTGGGAGTTTTAGGATTAAGGGTGGAAGTGGAGAAGCACCTGCCGGATCTACAGATCTACGGGGTTCAGCCTGTTCTGGACTTCCCTTAACCCTATGCCCTCTGTGTCCCTTTAGCAGTGTCCAACAAAAGTAGAATGTTTTTAAGATGAATCATTCTGCACAGGTTGTGAGCAATAAAAGCATTGCTTGAGGAAGCTCAGCTCTGTGAGTGTGAAGAGATGTTTGTATATATGGTATGAAAAATAATCTTGAATAAAACATGTGAAGAGATATCAAGTCATTTGTATTTTCAAATTTCTGTCAGGTAGTTGTTACATCATTCTCCTCCAGCTTTAATACCCAAAAAACAAACAAACAACAACAACAAAAAACCTCAGCCTCCATCATAGAGATTTAAGAATAAGTATGAAAAGCAATGCCCTTGATAAGACTAACAGCAACTGGAACTGCCTCCTTCTTGACTCTACAGTTTAATTAAAAAGGTTCTAAAGGAACCTTTGACATGTGTTGTGGGGTGACCCTAACATGTCTTTACTCCAGATAGGGCACAGACAACAGACCAAAGTACAATTCGACCAAAGCCAGTTCTGGTGAACCAATGAGTTTATTGGGGTTACTTACAGGAGCAGAGGAGACCCCAAACCAGTTGCGCCACCAAGAAATCTCATCCCAACTTGGACTGAGGGCCCCCCCCATAGGCGCCTTGATTCACTGTATCACTGGAAAGCCCACCTCAGCATAGGCTGCAGCTCTGGAGCTCATCTGGTCAGTCCCCAGCACACTACATGACTTGCAGGTGAAGAATCCTTTTTGTAAAACTGACTCCATTTCATAAAACAGCCCATATATGAAAGAACAAAGAACCTCTCCTGGCTCCCTCCCCCTCCCCTTCTGTGGGAGGTCCCAAGTCATAAACTGAACAAACACTTCATAAAAGGTAAAATATGACTGTTCCTGGAATATGAAATGCAAATACCGGGCTCCAACTGGATAGCCAATCAAAATTGTACAGATCAGGACAAAAGAACCAATGGAAATATGAAACGTCCCGTGGTCTGAGCTGTATTATAATTTTGTGGTTCTTGCCCATAAATACCTGAAGCTTTTGTTCCTCGGGGCTCTCTGGCACACATCGGTCGGGGAGCCCGTCTGCGCAGCCGAAAAAAAGAAAATCCTCTTGCTTTTGCATCTGCTGGTGTGGTTGTTTGAGTCCTGGGGTACCTCTCCCGAGAAAGGCCTTGGGGGTTTTTTCACAGGCAGCTCAAATGCCCTCTCTTCCCAAGCAGTTGTTTCCCCTTTATACAGCCTTCGGGAGGATTCTGCAACCCTTCCCCAGACTTGATGACTTCCTGAGTCTCTGGAACTTCCTCCCCAACTCAAGGAATGTTTCGGTTTCTAACTGATATAACCTTGGGGAGTGGCGGTGTGGCCTTTGAGTTTCAGATCTCTCAGACTTGACTTCCTGACTCAGAGACCTTCCTCTCTTCAGGAGAGAATTTTTCAATTTGGAGGAATTTGCTATAGCGCAGCAGGGGATTTGACAGCCATGTTCACTATATTGTTTATTTTCTGCTTCATGGAGACCAGACCCCAAAGCAGCTCAATGGTAAAGTGTTTGGCAGTTGTTTACTTGATGAATTAATTCTGAAAATTCTTGTATTAAAAATAACTTTTCAGTCACCATTTTCAAATAAAAATTTTGAGGAAAATGTAAACAGGCTAGGTAAATAAGTGATTAATGTATTCTAATTAACACTATTCTAATTAACAATCTATTCTTCATATTTTCATTAGATTGTAGGTTTGATGGAAGTTATTAAACTCGAGATTTCTCAATAGCCTTGAGTTGGGACGGTAAGTAAACCAGATTTCTCATTTTCTTAACAAGTGTTAAGATGAGCAATGCAATTGTTATTTTTAGATTTTAAACTTAGCATTGTCTCTGTTACCTGTTCGTTTAGTTTGTGGTAACAGGGAGACATCCCTGATGCCAGCCCACGGGCGTCTCATCCTGCGGAGAGGTGGACAAAGACTTTCATGGTGCCGCTTTGTGCACACCTCCCTCACCCAGTCTCCCCAGGTCTCTGCTTTGATTGGCTGGGGCTTGTCCTTAATCTCCATCGTGGCTTTTTCCTATGGAGAGACAAATAACTTGCAAGTAATGGAACACTTGCAGCTTCGCAGCCTTGCTGCCTCTCCATGAAGGAGTGGATAAAATCCTTCCTTAGGGAAGAATGTTAGAGAGCCTGAGTGGAGACACTTGGGGGAGAAAGGCCATGAACCCTGTGAAAGCAGGGTAGAGAAGAGCTCTATTCAATATTTCGGACTTCCTCACCTCGCTGAGAATCATTTCATGTGTTCACAGCTTTGCAGAACTCATGAGCACACCAGGGGGGAAATCTTTCAGGATCTAACCCACGGCTCCCTGTCATTTTGCTGTGTGGAATTTTTCTTGGGGAGGGGGCAGTGTTCACCTAATTGCTTTCCAACTGATTTCCAAATACAAATCAGTAAAGTGTTTCAGGCACTCCAGTGTCTGGCTTTTCCTTTCCTTTAGCTGCCCAGTGCCTGAAGAATTCCCAAGCCAATGGGATTTCAGCCTTCAGCAGTCCCACAAAAGTGGAAGAGACAGGCAGAGCTAAATGTCACCGAAACACCTGAATGCAGTCTGATAACGTCTTATACATTTATAATTTAATTTCTATCTAAAAATTTATTGGTTTCTTTTTTTTGTTTGTTTTGTTTTTTTGAGGTAGGGTCTTCCTCTAGTCGAGGCTCTGTAGTCTCAGGGTGACCTCGAACTCACGGCAGTCCTCCTACCTCTACCTCCTGAGTGCTGGGATTAAAGGCGTGCGCCACCACGCCCGGCTATTTATTGGTTTCTTAAAGGGAATATTAGCCTTGAACCTTTCTCCTTGAATTGGGGTGAGGCAATTTTTAAAATTTGTATTTGTTTACTTGCAAGCAGACATAGACAGAGAGAAGAGAGACAGATTGACTGGAGTGCCAGGGCCTCCAGCTGCTACAAACGAACTCCAGATGTATGTGTCACTTTGTGCATCTGGCTTTATGTGGGCCCTGGGGAATTGAACCCAGGTCACTGCGCTTTGCAGGCAAGTGCCTTAACCGCTGAGCCATCTGTCCAGCCCAGGGCAGTATTTAGGAGGGTTTAGATATGCATGGGTGGCTCTCAGCACCACTGTTTGCCAGTCCTAAAGCAAATGTGGCCCTGGTTACATGTCAGAGCAGGTGAGGCCCAGGTTGTGAATTGCATCACATCCTGGATGCATCTTTGCTGGTCTCCTCACACGTGTGAGTAAAGCACGAGACCAGCCTCCAGGTCTCTTGAATACTGTGGTTCCTTGTCAGAGGAAAGAGAACCTTCTGGAACAGGGCGGCTTTCTGCAGCTTTGGCAGCTACCCAGCCTGAGCTGCAAGGTCCAACAGCTATAAGGGAAACATGATCCCGTCTTCCTAACTCCTGGGGCTTCAAACAATCCTGGGATGGAAAAAGTTTATTTGAAAAATTCTCAGAATCGTAGAATTAGAGAATTGTGGAAATTTTCCTAGATGCTTAAGTGGGCACTTCTGTAGGTGATAGAAGTAAAACTCAAGGAGGCAATTACAAGCCCATGAAGTCAGGTTTGTGTAATGGCTGACGATTCTTTGATGACTTTTGAGTAGTCTGCTAAATGAGTGTCTTAATTTGCCAAACATAAGAATTTTAATTCTCTACCTGGTTATTTTTATTACACGGCTAATGCTATTGCGAATGTTCTGTCCACCAAATGCAAATCAAACATTATTTCTGAGGCTCTTTTCCTAGGCTCAAGTCCCCAGGCTGTTAGCTACTGTCTTCTCTACCTCTTCCACAGACATTTCTCATGGCTCCAAGCAGTAAGTAGAGCTGGCATGGGAAGTCGGGTGTTTCTTCCAGTTCCCCAAGATGTGGTTCTCTCATTTTTTCTGGACTGCCCCAGAGTGGCCACTCAGGGCTTCTGGGACAGCCTTCCTTCTGCAGACATGCCCACAGCGGAGGGAGCTGTGGTGTGAGTCAAGTTCCACAAAAGCAAACTTGGTTTTCTATTAAGCGCAAGGAATGACCTCATGTCTGTGGGCTGCAGAGCTGTGTGCTGAGCTTGCTGGCTTTCCTGCTGTGTCTCCCCTCAGGCTCCTCAGCACTGAACCAGCTCCTTCCTTCTCTTTTAACTGGGAGAATGAGTGTATCCTTCCCTGGTCTCCATTTCTATGAAAGCTGCTCTTTAAAAAGACTTTGCAGTGAAATAATTGTCACAATTAACATGTTGTAAGATTATCAAATTGCATTGATAAGAATGGCTAAAAATGACATCATTTGTTTAGTATAGAAATCCAGATGGTTTCTGCTTTTTAAATTAATAGCCTAAATCACTTTAGTAGTAAAATTGTTGAATTAAAAAATACATCCAACTATTTTTACAAAGGACAGCCTATTCAAGATCCACAGCTCAAAAGTTCTGTAAGAGAAGTCCGATTTTACCCTAAAATCAGAGTGAAGTTATGTGCTTTTGAGAACTAGTTGTTGAATAGTGGACCAGAGAAACAGCTACTTTCTCCAGCCGACACTGGGAGGAGAGATACTTCTAACAGAAGTTTTGTAGCCCTTCCTAAAAAGTTTCCTCATAATGAAGATTATATAAATGACTAAGAGCAGAAGCTCAATTTTCATTCAACATGTAAAGAAAAAAATAACCTTTCTTTTTTTTCTTTCCTTCTCTTCATCCCCATATCCTCAGCTTTTGAGAGAAAAATATCAGAACATAGTTTTAAAATCATAATTTTAAACAAATTGAATATTCACACAAGTAGTTTCAACTTTGGGATAGGCCTATCTTTAAACACATTGTTTAAATTCATGAATTTTTTTCCCTGAAGAGGTTCTGGTTGAACAGTAATTGGTATGACATTGGCAATCGAAATCAAAGTTACTTTCCTTTTCTAACAAGACTCAGTGACTCCACTCTTTGACTTTATCCATTCAAAAGAAATAATCAACATGTATGTACAAGTGTGCTGGTGTCAGTGCTGCATGAAACAGCGAGGTCCTGGCGGTAGGACAAATGCCAAATATCACAGTATCTTGTAAACCTGGAGGCATTACTTCAGTCAAATACTAAGCAACATTACAAGTGATGATACAGTTGCTTCACACAGAAATGTCTGTAACATGCTAATTAACAAACTAAATTAAAGGCAATATATATGCCCTAGAATGCTATCCTGGAGCCCATATGCAGGCCTATATCTGTGTTTATGTGTGTACACACATACACATACACATACACATATATGGACTCCAAATAACTATTCCTCAAAATATTAAGCGATGGATTCTATGTGATGGAATAAGAGACAATTTTTAAATTAATTTTTATTGTTATTTGTTTACCTTTGCATGATGATGCTGATGCTTCCATAGTCAGGTGACAAGACATCCAACCAACACAGCTGATGAGAGGAAAGGATTCGTTTTGGTTTACAGTCTTGAGGGGAAGCTTCATGAAGACAAGAAAAGGTAGAGTAGAAGTTGGACGTCAATCTTGCTACAACAGGTGAAAGATGGCAGCAAGAGAATGAGCCGAATCCTGACAAGGGCTGAGCTATAACACCTCAAAGTCCACCCCCAGCAACACACCTCATCCAGCAATGCTCCACCCCCCAAATTGCTACCAGATGGGGACCAGGCATTGAAAACACATGAGTTTATGGGAACATCTGTGGTAACATTCCCTCCCCGGCCCCCATAGACTCATGACCATCTCAAGATGTAAAATGAATTCAATTCAACTTTAAAGTCTCCATAATTTTTTATCAGTCCCAACTCTGTTCAGAAGCCCAAAGTCTCTTGACTATGCACCTAGTAAATCAAAATACAAGTTATATACACAGAATGGCACAGAGTAAATATTTCTACTGCAAGAGATGACATACCAAGATTGTGCCAATGAAAGATTGAAAAAAAGCAGGGCAAATATCACATCTGCAGCTTCATGTCTGGCGTGTAGGACCCATGATGAATGAAGTATTTGGATTCCATTTTTGCTCCTCCGGATCAGATGCTCAAAGCTCAGGACAAACTCTATGCTGAGCCAGCAGCTCTCCTTGGCCATTGTCCTGTAGTCCTGGCATCTTCAAAATCTTCGCGTCTCCACTGTAACCCACAGTTTCATGCTAGGACCCCTCATGACCTCTCTGCAGGGACTATGGACCACATCACCTAGGGGCCATTTCCAAAAAACTGCAAATACCCTCTCCTCCATTTGTCATAAAAATGACCCTCTTCTCCATTTGTCAGACTTCCCAAATGTCAGGTGTGCTACCTGATTTGTTCATCCAGGGGAGAATAAAGCCAACATTGATGAGCAGGAAACTCCATCGTCCTTCTCTCTTTGGTTCCCATCTGCTTATGAAGGCACTCTATAATTATCTGTAATGCTATATTTTTCTTCATGGTTGACAACACATCCTTATCCTTCCTTTATTTTCTGTGGGCCATTCAGTTCAGAGTTAATTCCAATTCCTATAGCATCCACCACACACTGCCTTAACCTCAGCTTGTTGCTGTGTATAATTATCCTTATTTATAGTGATCTTGGGTGAAAATTAGGGACACCAGAGGGTTCATCAAACATCTGGAACAATTTTTCAAAATTTTTGGATTTGCTAAACCCCAAACATTCTGCCAACTACCTCTTCTCACCCCTTTCTCTAAACTTTAAAAACACATATATTTTAAAGAACATTGACTCCATGTGTTTTTAATTCACTTTAGTTTGTATCATAAAAAATATTTTTAAAAGTAGTTTTGCATCCAGGAAGCTCATTTCCTTTAAAATTAATTTTAAACAACATAAAAATGTCACATATTGAAATGGCCAAAGGATGAAGTTTGATGGAGGCTGATTGGGATTGAAATTTGGCAAAATGGCTTTCTACATTGATTGATGGCATTCTATCCAAGTTCCAACCCACAATCTGGGGAGGGTGGATTGGGTTGGTTAATATAAAAACATGCTGTATCAAATTCTCAACATTGAGACATAAGTCATCAGGGAAAAATATTAACAAACCAACCAGATTCAAAATGTTTATTAATTCTTAAGTCTGGGGACTTTTTCTCTATCATTGACAGTAATGATATAAGAAACTTTTAGACAAAACTGGAAACTGTGAAAAGCAATAAAAATAACAACAATTTGAGAAAGAAAATAAATTTAGTTATGAGCTAACCGATGGCTGTAGCTCTTCATATGCTTCAGAGTGAATGGAGATAGACTCATGTTCACCGAGGACACGGGCAAAATCTGTCACACATGCTCACTAAGAATCACGTACGTATTCCTGTTCACACGGTTATGTAGAATCCACGGCAACAACGAAGACACAGGAGTCGAATGATCTGAGTGGCTGAGAGTCTCGTTAACTCTGTCCACCGTAAGTCACTGAAGATGGCTTTCAGGAGGGAGATCACTTTGGAGGGCTTAAAATAAGAACTCGGAAGTCATACCGCAGAGATTATTTAATACAGATTATTTAATAAATTTGGTGAAAGATATTAAACATTTATAGTATAATAATGCAAGTTTAAATGAGATACCATTTTAATCTCACATCAGAAAAGATACTTAAAATGATTATCTGCAGAGCTTTCACATTTTCTTCCATGTTATCAAGATCTCCAATGAATACATTCATGTATTGTTAATGACAAGGTGAAATCAATGCATATCAAGAGTCTGAAAATGTTAATACATTTTTAAAGATTTCAAAAACTTGGGTTTTGAATGTGTGCACATGCCAGGGGCTGTAGCAGCTGCAGGTGAATGGCTGGGGAATCGAACCTTAGGCTCATAGGCTTTCTAAGCAAGTACCCTTAACCTCTGAGCCATCTTCCCAGACTAGGAAAATGTTAATAATTTTTAACCCAGCCATACTTCTGCTTTGGGGAATGTTCCTACATATTTTCTCTCTGTTTCTCTCTTTTTCCAACGTCAAATGATACAAAAGATGTGAATCAGCATAAGTCTACTAGAAGAGAGAAGGGTTAAACATACTATTACTCATAAAACAAAACTGTATCATGTAAAGATGTCGATCTGGCTGGGGTTCCATCAGCCCCATCTCAGTGGTAGAGCTTAGCATGGGTGAGGCCCTGGGGTCATTCATCACCACACAAAAAATAAAATGTTGCCAGGTATGGTGAGTTCCAGGCCACCCTGAGACTACATAGTGAACTCCAGGTCAGCTTGGGCTCGAGCAAGATGTTATCTCAAAATACAAACAAAAAAAGTTGATGAAAAACTTATAATAAATTAGAGAAACTATGTGCAGTGAAATACAAAGTATTATAATACCAACATTTTAAATTGCATAGAATATGATATACAAAAGAAATAATGATTTTTTTGTTATGGGATATGTCTATATTTAAATTTTCATTACATATACGATTCTGTAGAACAAAGGTCCAAGGATACAATTCAGTGTTAAAGCATCTGCCTAGCATGTGTGAGGATGTGGGTTCGAGTCCCTGTGATTCCCCTGTCCACAGAACAATTTTCCAAAGTGGGTACTGATTTACACTCCTTACATCAATATGAAGGCACCTGCTGTCCCCCGTTTTTTATTGTCCATAATGAGTTACATTGTTTAGTGGGCCAACAATGAGTTGTTATCCCCAATTCCTCATTGCCCCCCTCCCCATCCCCAGTCAGCTGGATATCCTCCTCCGTGGGCCGTCTGGATCAGTCTTTGTGGTAGGGGACCATGGATAGCCCAGTCTTCAGCCGGGTTCTCCTGGCCCAAGTGTGTTGTTACTGAGGGTTGCCAAGTCTCTGATATTCTCCCCCACCATGGCTCTCACAATCTTTCCGCCCCCTCTTCCGCTCAGTTCCCTGAGTCGTGGTGGGTGAGTGTTAAGGCTGCTTTAATGTTGTGAGCTTAGGGGTTTTTGTGTCGAGATTTGTTGGTTTCTGTCTCACTGGCTTATCCTTTGTTGATTGAATGGCTGTGGCTGTGGGTCCCTTGTTCATCCTGTCATTCTCTGCAGGGTTCCCTATGGACCCCCCACGATATGACTGTGGTGGCTCATCTCTTGCCAGGATCTCAGCTTTCTGCCTGCAGTCGGTTGGTAGGGTTATATGGGCCACAGCTCTCTCGCCGTATACTGAAAAATACAAACACAATCTCCATCAGAGTGAGATCAGTATCGGTTAACAAATACACACAATTCTGGATTACCTAGCTTTTATTTTTAGTAGCCTCCTTGTCAGTCGCTCCCATAGTGCATCTTTTCTTGGGAGCCCAAGAGTATAGGATCCGGTGCCTATCGCCCTGAATCCCCAGTTCCAATCAAGGGTTCCCCCTCACTGAGTGGAATA
This sequence comes from Zapus hudsonius, assembly GCA_004024765.1. Lineage (NCBI taxonomy): Eukaryota > Metazoa > Chordata > Mammalia > Rodentia > Dipodidae > Zapus > Zapus hudsonius. Next base: position 60,432 of record PVHP010002908.1, on the reverse strand, counting down.
TTTGTCCGAATTTAAAAGCTGTTGATTGTCTCCCCCAGACCTAGGCTCCTCCATTGCACAAGTGCTCCTTTCTTGGTTTGCTTTTCTCTCCCAGTAGGAGGTGTGGTCAGCCTACTCATGGCCGCAGACTGTATTTCATGCCTGTGGTCTGTTTACTCCAGCTGTCGTTGATCAGCTTCCCCTGGCAGCTTGTGTAGTGCCTTCCAGCCCTGCACTAACTGCCATCTGGGGGCTGGTTACCATTCCAGACCTTGAAGGGTCTCTCGATGCTGAACGATACCATTCTGTGGTTTCTTTAGCAACAGGGTTTTGCCTCAGGCCTGGGGAGGGTGTTCAAGAGCCTTGACAGAATTCTGTCTTGTTTTTGGAACCTCATGGTTCACTTTGGTCAACAGCTCAGTGAGGGATGGAACCGGTGGCTGGGACCCGGGGCTGCTCAATTGTTCACAAACTTAGACATTCTCCACTACTACTCACGGCCCCTCTTCTAGTTGATGCCCACTATTTACTCTTTAGGTTACAGTATGCTCGTGAGGATTTTATGTTTTTTAACCTAATTTGGTTTAGCCTCAGGCTTAAGCCATTCCCCTCCTCCCTTCCCTTACCCCTCATTCATAACCTCTCAGTTCTTTCTACTAGTCTGCATAATGAAAACGGATATCCTGGTTAAGGACCGCATATGAGGGAGAGTATGCGGCGTTCACTTCTCTGTTCTTTTGAGTGTTCGCTTAGTAAGATCTGCTCGAAGTCAAACCATTTTTTCCTAAATTTTGATATGTCATTTTTCCTTTCAGCTGAGTAGAATTCCATCATTTAAATATACCACAGTTTCGCTGTCCATTCCTCCATGGATGGGCATTTGGGTTGATTCCAATTATTGACTATTATGAATTGAGCTGCTATAAATATAGTTGTACAAAATTTTCTGCATCGAGATGTGGCATCCTGCGGGTAGATGCCTAGTAGAGGGATAGCTGGGTCCATTGGTAGTTCTATGTCCATTCTGTCTAGGAGTCTCCACACTGCTTTCCATAGCGGTTGAACAAGTTTGCAATCCCACAAGCAGTGAATGAGGGTTCCTTTTTCCCCGCATCCTCGCCAGCAACAATTGTTGTTGGTTTTCTTGATGATTGCCATTCTGACCGGAGTAAGGTGGTACCTCATTGTGGTTTTGATTTGCATTTCCCTGATGCTTAAGGAAGCTGAGCACTTTCTTAGATGGGACAAAGCCATTTGTGTTTCCTCCTCTGTGCATTCTCTGTTGAGATGAGTGCCACATTTTGTGAGAGGGCTGTTTGAGATTTTATTATGTATTTTTTTTTGAGTTCTCGGGAAGATCTGGAGATTAGGCCTTTGTCTGAGTTATAGTTGGTAAAGATCGTCTCCCAGTGTGATGGGGGTCTGTTGACTCTAAGTATGGTTTGTTTGTCTGAACAGAAGCTTTTGAGCCTGATCAGGTCCCATTGGTTAAGTGTTTGTTGTATTCCCTGGGCTGTTGGAGATTTGCTCAGGAAATTTTTCCCTACTCCTATTTCATGTAGAGTTCCTCCTATTTTTTCTTCCAGGGTGTTCAGGGTTACAGGATTTATATTGAGGTCTCTGATCCGTTTGGAGTTGATTTTTGTGCATAGTGAAAGGAGTGGGTCTATTTTCATTTTTTTACACGTGTTTATCCAATTCATCCAGCACCATTTGTTGAAGATGCTATCTTTGGCCCAGCATACATTGTTGGCCCCCTTGTCAAAGACCAAATAACTGAAGTTACTTCAGTAACTTAAAGTTGGGTCTTCAATCCTATTCCATTGATCTGTCTTTCTGTTTTTATGCCAGTACCATGCTGTTTTCGTTACTATGGCTTTGTAATATGTTTTGAAGTCAGGCATGGTGATACCTCCTGAGTAGGATTTTTTACTTAGAATAGTTTTGGCTATCTGAGGTCTTTTGCCCTTCCATATAAATTTAGAGATTATTTTTCTATGTCTGTGAAGAAAGAGGTTGGGATTTTTATCGGAATAGCATTGAATCTGTAAATCGCTTTTGGCAGGATTGCCATTTTTACTATATTGATTCTCCCTAACCATGAGCATGCAATATCTTTCCATCTTCTCATATCCTCCTCTATTTCCTTCTTGAGTGTTTCAATATTTTCCTTATATAAGTCCTTTACAACCTTGGTTAGTGATATTCCAAGGTATTTGATTTTCTTTGAGGCTATAGAAAATGGGACAGTCTCTCTGATGTCTTTTTCTGTCTGCTTGTCTTCTGCAAATAGAAAGGCTACTGATTTTTGTGTGTTGATTTTGTATCCTGCCACGTTGCTGAAGGCATTAATCACCTTCAAGAGGTTACTGATACTATTCTTTGGGTCTGATTATGTCATCTGCAAAGAGGGATAGTTTAATTTCTTCCTTTCCGATTTGTATCCCTTTTATGCCCTTCTCTTGTCTTATCGCTTGGGCTAGAACTTCAAGCACTATGTTAAAGAGCAGTGGTGAGAGTGGGCAGCCCTGTCTTGTTCCTGAAGCCGTTCCCAATTGAGAATGATTTATTCTTTAGGAGTTTTGTAAATTGTCTTTATTAAATTGTGGTATAGGCCATCTATGCCTATTCTTTCCAGAGCTTTGAACATGAAGTGGTGTTGAATTTTGTCAAAAGCCTTCTCCACATCTATTGAGATAACCATGTGGTTTTTGTGGTTGAGCTGATTAATGTGATGTATTACATTTATCGACTTGTGTATGTTAAACCAAGCCTGCATCTCGGGGATAAAGCCAACTTGGTCAGGGTGGATAATATTTTTGATGTAGTGTTGTATCCGGTTTGCTAGGACTTTGTTCAGGATTTTTGCATCTAAGTTCATCAGAGATATGGGTCTATAGTTCTCTTTTCTTGTTGCATCCTTGCCTGGTTTGGGGATTAGGGCAATGGTAGCTTCGTAGAAGGTGTTTGGAAGCCTTCCCTCTTTTTCTATGTTTCTAACAAGCTTCAGAAAGAGTGGTTTCAGCTTTGTGATGCAGGCTTGGTAGAATTCAGCTGAGAAACCATCTGGTCCTGGGCTTTTCCTTTTTGGAAGGTTTTTGATTACATCTTCAATCTCTGTGGATGTGATAGGTTTATTTAGTGCTTTTATCTGCTCTGGGTTAAGTTTTGGCAGTTGGTAGGTGTCCAAAAACTTATCCATTTCTTCCAGGTTCTCTAATTTTGTGGAGTAGAGGTTTTGGAAGTATGACCTGATGATTCTTCTAATATCTTCAGGATCTGTTGTGATCTCACCGTTGTCCTTTCTGATTTTGTTAATTTGGGATTTCTCATTTCTTTGTTTGATTAGATTGGCCAGGGGTTTGTCAATCTTATTAACTTTTTCAAAGAACCAACTCTTTGATTTACCTATTTTTAAATTGTTTTCTTTATTTCCAACTCATTAATCTCAGCTCTGATTTTAATTATTTCCTTTCGTCTTGAGCTCCTCGGGTTAGCTTTTTCTGTCTGTTCCAATGCTTTTAGGTGGGTGGTTAGGCGACTGATTTGAGACCTCTCTGTCTTTGATATGAAGGTATTTAGCCCATTGAACTTTCCCCTCAGGACTGCCTTCATTGTGTCCCACAAGTTCTGATAATTGTGTTATCGTCATCATTTATTACTAGAAAATTTTGAATTTCCTGTTTTATTTCTTGGATGACCCAATCATTTTTTAGGAGTGAATTATTCAGGCGCCAATACTTTGTGTATTTTCTGGATCCTGTTCCATTGTTAATTTCTACCTTTAATACACTAATAATAATAAATAATAATGGTCCGATATGATGCAAGGAACTACATCAATCTTCCTGAATTTGTTTAGGGAAAATTTGTGTCCTAAGATGTGTTCAATTTTAGAAAAAGTCCCATGCGCTGCTGAGAAGAATGTATATTCTCTGTCTTTGGGGTGGATGTTCTGTAAATATCTGTTATCCCCAGCTGGTCAATGGTGTTATTAAGCTCCGCTATGTCCTGGCTGATCTTCTGTTTGGTTGATCTGTCTAGAGCTGATAAAGGTGTGTTGAAGTCTCCTACTATGATGGAATTAGAGTCTATTTCTGCTTTATTTTTGAGTAGGGTTTCCTTTATGAACTGTGTTGCACCCAAATTTGGTGCATATATGTTAATGATGGTGATATCTTCCTGCTGGATCATTCCTTTGATGAGTAAGAAGTGACCATCATTATCCTTTTTAATTGATTTTGGTGTAAAGTCTATTTTGT
>PVHP010002908.1:0-56091 GCA_004024765.1 Zapus hudsonius | reverse complement strand
CCTGTTTTCCATCCTTTTACTCTAAGAAGATTTCTGTCTTTAGAAGTAAAGTGCGTTTCCTGAAGGCAGCAGATGGAGGGGTCCATTTTTCTGATCCACCCTGCAAGTCTGTGTCTTTTTATAGGGGAGTTAAGTCCATTTATATTCAGTGATATAACTGTGAGGTTTGCCTTAAGTCCTGCCATGATGAAGGGTTACTGGGGGTTGTTGTCTCTGCTGCTGTTATTAGCGCACTGACTGCAATTGTTGTGTCTGGTCTCTGGTACTCTTCTGAGGTAGATTTCTTGTTTTTTCTGTGTGGGATATCTCTTGCAGGATCTTCTGAAATTTTGGCTTTGTGTTAAAATAGTTGTAGAGCTCGTTTACTTCATGGAATACTTTCACTTCTCCATCTATCAGGAGGGATAGCTTTGCTGGGTACAGTAGTCTAGGTTGAAAGCCATATTTCTTTAGGCCCTGAAAAGCATTATTCCAAGCCCTTCTGGCTTTCATGGTTTCTAATGAGAAGTCTGAGGTAAGTCTGATGGCTTTTCCTTTATAAGTTATGGTTTGCTTTCCTCTATAGCTTTGAGTATTTTCTCTTTGCTTTCTATGTTAGGCATCTTAATTAAGATGTGTCTTGGAGAATTCCTCTTCATGTCCTGTCTGTTTGGAGTCCTCTGGACCCCTTGAAAGTTGAGTGGGCTTTCTCTTGTTAGATAGGGAAAGTTTTCTTGAATAATTCTGTTGAAGATATTTCCTATGCCCTTAGCTTGGGCTTCTTCTCCCTCTGGGATCCCCATGATTCTAATATTGGGCCTCTTTATGGTATCACATAGATCCCTCAAATTTTGCTCACTTGATTTCTTGAATTTATTGAAACCTGTGACATCCTTATTAATTCCTTCTGTCTTGTCCTCAGCTTCTGAGAGTCTGTCCTCCAGATTGTCAACTCTGGGACTGATTGATTTAAGGGAGGTTTTTAACAATTCCATTTCATTTTTGGTTTCTGCTATAATTTTGTTTATTGTCTCTAATTATTTGGTGAGATCCAATTTCCAGTCTATTTTAGTTTTTGCTTGGGATTCCTGAAAATCATTTTTAAGTTTTCTTAAGTCTTCGTCAAATTTAATCAATTGATTGTCTAGCTCTTCCCTTAGTTGACTTATCTTCAATTCGCTTGATGTGTTTCTGAATTCATTCATATTTCTCTCCATTAAATTCAGTCTGGAGTCTATGCTTGAGTTGGTAAGCTTCATCTCATTCATGTCTTTTCTCAGAATTTCCATAGCAGCCATCAACTGCTTCCTGTTTGCATTGCAGTTGTGGTCAGGAGTCATATTATTCTCTCTTTGGGATTGTGTATTTGCTGCCTATACTTCCTTGCCACTTTCTTGTTCCATAGTGGGACTAGGGGCCCTGAGTTGGGAAATTTTGTCTTTGATTTTTGTGGATTTTTTTGTTGGTTTCTGCCCATATCCAGGTAGGGGAGTGGGACTCTGGCACCCTGGGTAGTGCTGTTCAGCCCACCTTGCTGTGTCCTCCCTTCAGTGGCCCAGGGTCCCTGGTGCCCGCCGAAGTCACCTGTGTCCTCCCGGTAGTGGCGCGTGGTCCCAGCCTTAACTGGCCTCTGCCGTCTCAGCCGTGGCAGCAGTTCCTGGGTATCTGCGAGAGGCCTGGCCCCACCCGCAGCTGCGATCCCGAGTGGGGAAGTGAGCTAGGTCAGTTTGCCCTAGAAGCGCGTCTGCCTGTGTATGTGTGTGTATGTTGGGGGGGGGGTTCATGGAGAGAAGTGCGCCCTATTGGGCACTGGAGGGAGGGGGCCCCCAGGAGGGATAGGTGCTCAGCTGGCAAGGGCTCGGGAAGCAGGAGACAGTGGCGATGGTGGGAGCTTGGAGTGGGGGAAGGATGGCTCTCTGTTCCTCTGCGGAGCAGAAAGCCACTGGGGAACCCTGTCTGGTCTGGCAACTGAGTTGGGGAGAGGGTAGGCTTGGGTTCAGGGCCAGCTGGGGGTCTGGGGTTTGGATCCTAGCTGGAGAATCAAACCTTTACGGAGAGAGTCCTGGCGAGGCTGCTACTCGTCTGCCATCATGCTCCGGCCCCTCAAGAAATAATGATTTACTTTACCAATTTTAAGTCATTCAGTTGTAGAATTCAAGTATCCAATGTTTTCTGGGTACCATTTTTCATATTAAAGCTATCCAATTAATAGTATGCAACCTCAATTTTCCTCTTTAATAAAAAGGTAACTTTTGGGTAAAAGAGCTTTCGGGGTATGTACATATGGGTATTAAGGGAATAGCTCCTCCTCCCCTTCTTCAGGGGTCTTCCCGCTAAGCAGGTTTATTTTCACCTCTGGCTTCAGGCTGTTCTCTTGAGGTTGGGAAGCAGGACTGCTTAGGGCAGAAGGTCTTGGTTTTGCCCTGCCATCGACATTAAAGGGTGGGTTGAGATCACGAGTTCAAATTCCAAGGAGGGGAATTTTACCTGCCACTGTTTTTATTTGCAAAATTAATATTTTCCCAGTGACCCAGAAGGTGGGGCCTGAAGCTGGTGAGGAGGCTAGGGAGGCAGGGGTCCATCAATGGAGATCCTCAAGTCGCTGATGACTAAGTGATGCAGGAATTTGGGGGCTCGGGGGGAGGTCCTCCAGATTTACAAACATCAAGTTTTGGGTTCTTTCCTAATCTTTAATGAGGAATAAATAATAAAGACAAAATCAAGAAGGACAAATTATGAAATGCTGCATTTATTTGGGGAGAAATCATAAATTGTGGAGTTTGTTTAAGGGAATTGGGATCTGGGAAGAAGGCCAAAACATGCTCTTATGTGCAAAGCATATTTAAGAAAGACTGAGGTTTTAGGGAAACAAACTGGAATAAAGCTGTCAGCATGTGGAGAGTTCGAGAAACTGAGGCTTAGAGTGGAGGCAAACTGGGGAGAGCTGCAGAGCGTGTGGAAAGCTGGAAGAGAGACAGACACGCATGGCATCTGCCACGGAGGGAGGTTAGGAAGTTAGAGAGGGTCACCATGTTTCTCCTGGTTGAGTGGGATGGGGACAGAAAACTCTCACTGGAGTCCAGTCACACAGGGTGAAACCCTGGAAGCGAGGGAGCGAGAGTCTCAGGAAGTGAAGACGTCAGGAAAGGAAGCCTGTCCTTGGGAGCAGGCAGGTTAATGCGTCCAGATGAGGCTGGGCTGTGGTGAGCACAGGGAGTTCTAGGTCAGCCTCAGACTCCGAGTGTTAGTTCAGCCAGCGGTTTCCACTCTTGTGCCAGGATGAGACGGCGTGTGGCTGGCATCTCCTAGGTCCCTCTGGGCCTCCGTCCCTGACTGCTAGCTTCCTCCCACTGTCTCTTGATTTGCTAGCCAACACTGGAACTCTCTCCTGAGAGCAGAAGAGCATCTCTGATTTCAGCGCAGTCACTGTCTCCATGGCTCCTTCTGAGCACAAGCTGCTTAGCCGGCTGCAGAGCAGATACAGAAGCCAGGGAGACTCTGTGCCTTACTCATTCTGACTGCTTAAGTGTGTCCTGCTACTTCTTATTTGAAATTTGATTTCTGTGGGTGTGTGTGTAATGCATATATGTGCTTGTGTGTCATGCATGCAGTCATGGAAGTGAGAGGACTCACTGCTCCTCCTCATTCCCCTCAGCAGCTCCGCTGGTGTTACTCTCCATGTGCCAGGAAAGCGTCCATCGAGGCTGACATCTTTGCATGGGACCTGAGGATGGAGCTCAGGAACTCAGGTTTGGGCGGCAAGCGCTTTATCCACTGAGCCACCTCGATAGTCCTATCCTGCCTATTTCTTAAAAGCGATCTCCCCTGTTCCCATATCTCTGATTTAACAAAGAATTCCCACACACTAACTAGCACCTTTAAGGTTAAAGTTCAATTTCTGAGCCAAGACATTCTCCATTGGGACGAGGCTGCCCGTGACAGCAAATCAGAGCCAGCTTTACTGACCATCCCCTAGTAAGTGAGCCATGAGCCAGACTGATCAGCATAATGGACCTGGGCACCGGGTTGGGCTGACTGAGAGCAGCCAGGCTGCCCCCAAAGGAAACAAGATGGTCAAAGCTTTCCTCCACCCAGGGACTGAACTGCCTGTATCTTCTGATAAAGCCCTTTCAAGAATGGAGGTATTGCCCAGATCAGGTTCAAGGGAACCCCATGTCTTAGCTGGTGTGGTGGTGCACAGCTTTAGTCCCTGGGATGCAGAGGTAGGAGGATAGACGAGAGTTCAAGACCATCTTGGGACTACAGAGTGAGTTCCAGGTCAGCCTGGGCTAGAGTGAGACCTTACCTCAAAAGATTTTTTTTTAAAAAAGTGATGATCATTCACTTGTGTTAGAACAAAAGGCTATGGGCCTTGACGTCATCTCACAGTGAGATGCGGAAGGAGGCGAAGATGTAAAGGGAACGTCAAGTTCTTCACGCAGTGAGCTGCCGAAGTGTGACTTACACCCACACCCTAACCACCTAGTCAGGCTTTTCTTTCTCTCCATCACTTGTTTTTTTTTTGGTGGGGTAGGGGGTTCAAGGTAGAGTCTTGCTGAAGCCCAGGGTGACCTGGCATTTACTCTGTAGTCTCAAGGTGGCCTTGAACTCAAGACAATCCTTCCAAGTGCTGGAATTAAACGTTTGTGCCACCACACTGGCTCCCCCATCACTTTCAGTGTTTGTTTTTGCTTTATCTCAAGAATATTGTTTACTGCTGGCCTTCAAGCCATCCAGTTTATCTTGACATTTATAACAGAGAAGGAAACTGTGGTCCCTTCTGTACCAGAAGATCTTGGGCTCCTGGTGCAAATGGCCACTTCCTTCCAAGAGCTCTGTTGGTTAGAGAAGGGACTCCTGAGGTAAGTACATGACCGTCAACTTGAGGTTCCATGTGACAAAAATCTGCAAAACTAATCGAGGCGTTTAAAGTACAGCTTGTGTGACCTTTAGAAATCCTCATAGAACATCCGCTTCGAAAGGGAAATCATCTCTGATAGGCCTCTGGCCACAGAGCTAACCTGTGAGAAGAAAACAGAAAACCATCAGAAATCACTTGCCAATGTGCATACAGAAGCTTGTATTCTAAAAGTACCTTTTCTAAATAGAATTTCATTCTATATGATCAAAACACAAACTTTGAAAATGAAATTTGTCATCAAGTAATAGAGATATTCTAAAGCATTTATAGAACAGGTAAATCCATGGTAAGATCAAATTTAATTCATAGTAGGTCAAATTAATTCATAGTGAGATCAATTTTAATTCATAGTCAGATCAACATTTTACTAGGAAAAGTTAAAGCAGAATCTAAATAGTTATTCAGGTAAACCAAACATTTCAGTTCTAGTTTAGTTTTTTTTTGCTACAAAAATGAATAAATTAAAAGGAGTTAATCATATTTTTGGGAGGTAGTTTCTCATTTTTATATGAATTCACTTCCCTAACGAGGGCCAGATATTTTGAGTGGAGTTTTAACAATGGTCTTAAAAGACACATTCAAATCAAACTTACTTGGAAAACCAGAGAAAAACTCATGAGAATAATTATCAAAGAAGGATGGAAACAGAAGTTGAGTTATTTTATTTGAAGAGACTGAAACTTTCTCCACACACTATCTGCATCAGAAGACCTGGCAAACGTTCCCCTACACACGTTCCTTTCACAAGACATCGTCTTACACAATTCTTCCATTCGCTGTTGGCCACCCATGCTCCCTGAAGAAAACCTACGGCATTGGGTCGCATCAGCAAGGCATGATGGATGAGGGGGACATCACCGGGGAGGGAGTATCCTGCACTTGGCTTGCTTTGCAGGCAGATGTGAAGAAAGAAGGGCTGTAAATTTGGAAACTATTTTGGAAGCAACTAAAATTTATTTTTAATTCCTGTAAGTTCCAGAAAAGAAATAAAACCTGCAAATAAAATGGTGAGATGATTGGGCTAATTCGCAAGGCAATTCATCAAAACCTGGGAACTTGGAGTTCAGCTCTTCGGGTGTGGGGAAGTGCATAGAAGAACCACATTTAACTTCTCCACTTGGGAGTTCTTATCCGGACCTCAAGCTCTCATACTGCAAATGGAGCTGGAGAGCAAGAGAAAGTACCATCTCCTGGACACTACTGTGCAGTCCAGCTAGATTTCGATTTAATGTGGAATAAACCCTTTCTACGTAGGGAGTTAAATAGAAAGTATTAAAACCTAATATCATCATAGAAAGCTTATATCAGCAAGCTTCATACAGATTTGTCAATTTTTTCCCATGCCACCGATTAACAAAACTGCATTTAGGGCTGAGATATGTAATGTAGGGATTTATGCATAGATTTGCTACCAAGTTTGTGCTTGTGTATATTGGTACTATTGACTTTTTTGTGGTAACATCTGTGCTTCTATAAAGGAAGTCTTACTAGAGTGTGCAAGGACTAGGCATATAGTATCTTGAATGGGCAATGACATTTTTGATTGTTTAATAAAAGCCAAGAAGACTATTTAATGCTGTCCCAACAATTAAAATACATTATGTAGTATATACAAAGCATTGTAAAATACAAATTTTTATTTTTTTCAATAGATGATCCCATTGAAGACTTGCATTGAGGAAGACATACACCTTATACATTAGAAGATATATACTAAGAAGTATGGTAGAGCTTTTTGGATGGAAGTGAGGCCTTCATTAGAGATTAGGGAAGGAACTGCAGATAGAAGAAAACATGAGCAAATTGATGTTAGGAACCTCAGAGTGTGTATTGGAATGAGCAAGTGGTTCATAGCAAACAGGCGAGGAGAAGATTAGACAGGAAGTAATAGTGAAAAGGTAAGTTAGCATCACATCATGGGGCCCGAGAAAGTGTAGGCAGTGAAAAGCTACTGAGTACTTTTATGCTATAGAATACTGTAATCTGAACTGTGATCAGGAAGAGCATATGGATCAGTAAATTAGGGTTGAGAGAGTTCTGAGGGCAGGGAGACTGGCAGGGGGTCTTTCTGGGGCCACAGAGTACAGATTTGAGCAGGGGAGGAAATGCCAGCGATAGGGCTGGACACTGGAGACTTCATCCAAAGAAGGTGCGGTTGGAGATGAAGGATGAGGAAACGGCATGAGAGATGATGGCAAAGCAAACGTTTTAATTCCTCTGAAGGCAGCCACACTAGTAAGTCAGAAGGGAGGTGCCTAGAGGACAGGTTGAGTGGGGACAAAGACAGAATGTGGCAGACAGTTGGGACAGGTGGGGAGCTTCTGGAAGCAGATGAAATATACGACTCAAACTTAAAAGAGAAAACTTGGCTAAGACTCCAGATTTGAAGGTCATAGAAGTGTCAACTAAGACTGGGGAGGGAATAAATTGTTCAAAAGAATGAAGTAGTTGAGAAAGAGAGTGAAAATATTCAGGACAAAAAAAAGTTGGATCATGAAAACCTACATTTCAGAAAAGACACGTCACCAGGGATGGGGGAGAAGAAACAGGACAGCTTCTCACTGGAAACCCAAGGAGAGAAACCAAAGACCAAGAGATGAAGGAGGAAAACGAAAAGACGAAAGAACAGCAAGGATTTACCTCTGGAGATGCTCTGGTTTTCCAGCTGAAAAACTTCTTTTGGGCCTGGATAATCTTTTTAATTAACATGCATTATATATGTATATTAATAGAATTCAGCGAGGTCTTCATAGTCGTACAGCATGCACTGATCAAATCCAATCTCTGCCTACCTTCTGCATTTTTCTCTACCTCAATAGAAATATAGCTTCTGAATTGAAGCACTTCATCCAGAAGGGAGGCTTTATAAAGCATAGGCTCCTTAAGATTCAGGAAGTATGGAAGCCTTAGAAGGTTCAGGAAGTAAATAAGGCTCTGAATATAAACGCCTCAAAGGTTTTAGGAAGTTCCTGGAGTTACAAGATTCGCAAGGCACATCTACAAGATTATTTAAGGAGTGCTTGAGAGAAGAGACTCTCTGACCAGCCCTTTAACCCATGCAGTGATCTTCTGGGTCATCACTTATGCTGGGGCGGGCTTTTTGATGATGTGACTGTCTTTGAGCCATTCATGCTCCTGTTAGCAACCCATCACCCACACTTCTTTAAAGTCCCTGGTTCACTGAGATAGACTTGGGTGTCACTGTTGTTGGTCTGTTGTCTGTGGCCTATCTATCTATCTAGGGGTGAATAAATTCTTTGTTTGCATCTTCCTAGGAAAAGTTAACACAGCAGGTTCCTTTGAGGCAGGAGGCCAAAGCCAAACTCTGATGTTATCTCAAAATAGAACTGCTTGTGTCCTACTTACAGAACTTTATCTTAAGATGTAGCTAGTTGCAGAAGTTAGAAAAGTCCCCTTTCGGCCGCCTCTGCTTCTGAAAATCAGCTTGATGCTTCTTGCCCATGGCCCTAGTCATGTACACAGAAAATTTTAACCCCATCAATAAAGAGAGGATCAGTAATGACGATGGACCATCTACAAAAGTCCAGAGAGACTAACTAGGTGCTCACGCTTTGGAAGTGATTCCCAAGTCCACATTGACATGAATAAATCTTGTGATGCTCCACTCTGCCTCCAATGACTATTTTGTGAAAGGTAGTTTTCTGTAACATATTTTAGTACATTGGCAAGAAAACCCCACCCACTGTATCCATAAACAAGGCTGTGGTCCTCTGTGGGACTGGAAGGTGCACCTAGCCTTTGTTTGGGATCCAGACTTCATGGGCCATGGTCTGTGCTCAGCACAGCAGACCTGACTGGGAGATAGAGATCATCTGAGAATTCAGGAAACGGTAAGCCACCTTCGGGCACTCAGCCAGGCCCACCAAGTTGGTGGATGGGGAGCTTCATCACCTCCTGGCAATTTTATAATTCAGTTCAGGCCACCTCAGTAGAAGGTCGCTGTCTAGAGTTTGAACGAAAGAGTGCACTTTGTATGAATATGTCTGTGTGGCTCATGGCTCTGAGGTTGTGGAGTGATTTCTGTCCTGAGCTGTGCCTGCCCACAAGGTCTTTGTCTCTGTTTCTTTTCTGCAGCACCAAGACAGTTGGATGTTCATCACGAGAGATCTTCCACCAAACCCACTTTCCTAGACCGAATGATCAAAACCTCTTCAAAGGGACATTCAGGAGATTATGATACTAATATGATATCAGAGAAGTTACAGACCATCTGTAAATTGGAATGGTCAGCTTTTGATGTTCAGTGATCCCCAGAGAGAACTCTGGATGTGACAAGTTTTGGGTAGCTCTCACCAGTTAATGTAAATGTGGTGGTCAGTGTGTCCCCAGGAGGATTCTGTTTCACATTCCTAGGCAGAAAAATGATAATTCCTCTCTCCCTGACATTTGGAGTCTTCATTTGATGGGCATGTATAAAACCAGTAACTTTGATGCCTTTCTTAAATGCCAAGTTCCCACATCCAATCTTCTTGTAGGTCCACATGGGTCTTTGCCAATCCCCATAGTCAGGCATAAATCCACAGAGATTAACTGAGAGGTGTGCTGGCCATCAGAAGCAACATTAGCTAGGACTTTTCCATCCTCAGTTCTCCTAAATTGCCAATCTGGTGAAGGGGAGCCATGGGGAATCAAAACTAGTAAGAGTAAGTCTTTTGGATAAATAAGCTACAGGCCATTTCCATGGCTCCAACATTTGGGAAAGAACCCCTTCAGTATTCCTTTAACCTTGTAAACAAAGGTGAAAGGGCTTGGTAACATCTGGGAGGGTTAATACAGAGGCAGACCCAAGAGTCTTTTTCAAAGTCTCAAAAGCTTCCTGTTCATTCTCAGTCCGTGCATGTGATTCTGTCCCCCTGAGACTGGCACAGGAGCTTGGCAATTTCTGTGAACCCCAAGATCCATAAGTGGCAATAACTAACTGCCCCCAGCAACTCATATACCTGCTTTTTGGTCTTTGGTGCAGGAATCTATACAATGTCTGATATGCGGCTGTGATGGTTGTTTTGTTGTCAACTTGGCCTTTCAAGTCATCTTGGGTGGGTCTCTGAGGATGTTCACAGGAAGGCAGCCTCTCAGTAGGGGGCAAGATGTAAGGAAGCTCAAAGAAGCTGGAAGTCAACATCCTTTCCTGTGTGGGCAGTGCAGGAAGGAAAGTCCAGACTCAGGAAGCCATTAAGTCTGGGGAAGGGTTGCAAGACCCCACCCTAAGGCTATATAAAGGGGAAGAAATTCTCTTTGCCCCATTCTGCCTGTTTGCTAGTGTATGTGTGTGTGTGTGTGTGTGTGTGTGTGTGTGTGTGTGTGTGTGTGTGTGTGTGGTGTAGGTGATGGGTTTTTATCTCTGCTTGGACCTGTGAAAGAGGTCCCGCCTCTTTCGCTGTTACGGAACTTCCCCTCAACCTGTAGTTTCAATAAATACTTTCCTCCCCCAAACTGTGCCTGGTTTGAAGATTCATCCCAGCGGCGTGTGGCAGACTACTTCAGCGGCTCTCAGATAAAGCACACTTTCCCTTTTCTAAACTATACACCAGATAAGTGACCTGCAGTGACCAAAGTTGATCTTTTTTTAGCAGACACTCGATACCCTAGGGCTTGGAGTGTTTCCAGAAATCCCTGGGTAGTTTTTCTGCATTCCTCCTCCTGTTTCAGACACGATAAGCAAATCATCCACATACTGAAGTAATGTGCTTTGGGCAGAACTCCAAGAGCTCTGCACTCAGGGCCTCATCAAACAGGGTTGGCGAGTTCTTAAAACCTTGGGGAATCTGGTCCAAGTCAGCTGGCCTGCATATCTTCAGAATTAGTCCATTCAAATGCAAAGAGAAGCTGGCTGACAGGTATTAGTGGCTGGGAAAGAAGGCATCTTTCACACCCCAAACTGTATATATAGATTTGTCTCTTGGGAAGCAAGAAACTCGAGAGAGTGTAGGGGTTTGGGACTCTGGGACGTATGGTTTCAACCTGCTTCCCCAAGGGTCTGCGTTTTCCTTACACAATCTGTCCTGAGCACTGGATGGAGAGAGGAAAGATGCAGCTGCAGCCTCTCTTGGCATGTGTCTTACCTCCATGTGCGTAGATTTACCCGTGCAGGGGGAGGAGAGATGGCGCCTGGAGTGGAAGAGTCTGGGTGTCCCCCCATGCCCCTCCTGGGGTTCCCTCAGCCCTGCGCGGTTGGACAGGGGTAGGTCGGGCATGTAAGGCAGGGGAAGATCACCCTCTTCTGGTAGAGCCTAGAGGGTGGGCTTTAGTTTTCTTCCCCACTGTTGCCTGGGCTAAAAGAACATGAGAGCCTAGAGAAAGAACGTAAGCTTTGAGCCAAGGTGGGGCATGTAGAACTTAAAATAACCAGCAGTCAATGTAGGGAAATTGATCAGGGTGTCTGGGGTCCCCGGGAAGCACCTTCCAAATGGCACTGACTGTTTGGGGTCAAAGGTTTCCTCACTCAGCCAGCCACCTCGAGGGCCGCCCAGTCCAATTCGCAGAAAGTTCTGAGTTTTCCTAGGGGAAGTCTTTGAAGTGCTTAAGCCTGTTCCTCAAAGGTGTCTCAGGACAGCTTGCTGAGCCTCCCATAATTTATACGTTTGACAAAAGAGTAAGAGACAAAGGAGACAATAATTCAGACAGAGAGTCAACATATACATAGCACACTCATACACACACACACACACACACACACACACACACACACACACACACACACAGTGGCAACTAGCCCAACTATTCCAGAAAAAAACAAACAAAATAGGGAGCCTGGAGACACCTCACTCAGGCCTCCAGGCGCTTGGGTTAAGGCCAGGTCTGGCCATCCGAGGTGTCCCACCAGTGAGTTAACTCAAACCAGACTCACCTCCAGAGGTGTTTCCCAACAGAGTCCTTCCTTCTGCTTCAGGTGGTGCTGGAAGAGTCCTGGGGGACCTGGAACATTTGAGGTGGCACCTCCCCTCAGGATGATCTTGGATCATCCTAAAGTCCAAGAGTCTCAGGCCCCCTGGGAATCCCAGGTGAGCCCCCAAAATGTAATAGCAGCAGGAGACACCAGGGAAGACCACTCGGATACCAAAATAGCAGTGAGGAAGGAGCCTTTTTTGGCCAACTGACAACTAACTATACCCAGGACTCTGGAATGAAAGTTCAGCCTCGAGCTCATTTTCAAGGCTCCTATTTATCCAGAAAAACCATAAGATTTCTTTTTAAAACTTCATAGTCCAGTAATTACAACCTTACAAAAGCCAGAGTTACTTTCAGAAGAGCCAGAACTTCTCGAGGTCCCCTCACCCCTGGTGCCAGCAAGCAAGCAGTTGATTACATAAGTGGAAGAATGCATTAAGCAATGGCTGGGGAAACACTTCATCTTGCAGCACAGTTGAGTGATAGTGGAGCTCTTGCAGTGACACCTGACTCCCTTCAACCAGGTCTAACTCCCTCCAGGAGCAAGTAAGGGTTCATACAGAGTACCAAGATGGAGTCATTATTGCTCTTTGAGAGCTCTGCCACATATGCAAGATTCTTGGAGGGGGAAAACACAGAGATGGCCAAGAAGTCCTGTGCTGTCTCCTAGAGACTCCACCAATCCTCCACGGGGAACCTTTGTTGCCACCGCCTTTCTCCTCACCAAAGCCAGAGGCTATGAGGCCCTCTTTATCCGACAGCCATGGCTATCAGTGTCTCCTCTCCTATCTGAAGAATCTGAGCAGATGGGGACCTCTTATTTAAAAATATATTTTTCTTTTCTCTCCATCTTATTGAAATTACTTCTGGCCCTGCTCCAAGCCTGTCTGTGTATAGGTATGCTAATGCCAGGAATTCTAGCCTTTGTCCCTCTGGCGCCTTTGACTCTGGGAGAGCTACTGTAGCTGATTCAAAGTTTGCTTTTTCTCCCTTGCTCTGTGTGACCTGACAATGAGCAATGGGATGACCCAGGAGGGAGGTGCCAGGTCCCCCCCCAAAATGTTTCCCACTTTCACATGGCCCCTGCAAGTTCCGGCAGGAGCTGCTAACAGGGAGCACAGCCTGAAGATTCCTATGCTTTGGTTAAGGAGTACTAGTCATAGAATTTCTAAGCTTTAGCAATGTTCTAACCTGCTTCATACTTTAAAAAATTATTTCAGAGAACTTAAAAGAAGAAATGTTCCAAAGTCAATTATCTCTATGGGTACACTGCGTAAAAATGATAAATCAAGTTAGGCTGTCATTTCTCTGAGCTACTATTTTATAGGCATTTATTTAAAAGAGATTCATAATGACATAAATAAAAGACAAACATCCAGTACTTAAGCTAAGAACCTTTGGGTGCTAAACACTAATGGTTTTTCATATGGTTCTAATAAAAAGAAGTTTTGTTGATGGTTCTCTGTAAGTTTATAATGATAAAAGGATTGTCTTAGATGCTAGATTAAATCAATGAGATTTTTAATAGAAGATGGTTTTTAAAATACTAGTATTAGAAAAGGTGGCTAATAAAGTTTTGTTCATGGTTATAATCAGATAAAATGATTAAACGGTAAACTGGTAAAAAAAATTAAATACTAGACGTTACTAAAGGAGAAATAGGAGACCGCTCGCTTCTTTCAGGCAGCTTCAGTTAGACTGAGGCCCAGAGAGAACCAGGAGATGACACCCCATGCCACCTTGCCCTGGCATGAATGGAAGGCTGAGAGTCGGCTAGAGACTGCCCTACAGTGGCCCCTGCTGCCCACAGTCTAGCACACTACTTAGGTGGGCTGCCCTCTGAAATCTGCCCTCCAAATCTACAAACCAGGTCTTCCTTACATGCCTGAATTTGATGAAAGAATACATTTTCAATCTGGTATAAAGGCTAGCATCCTACCACCCACCCCTCACTGTTGTGTGATTCTCCTGGCCTTATCCTTGCTACTTTGAAAAATGTGAGTCTGGTCTTACTTCCCCCGCCAACCCCCAAGCCTAGCTGTGTGATGGGGGAAAGGCATAGTGCTGTTTCTTAGTCTGAATAATTCTTGGCTTGCTTGTTTTATACCTTGAGGTAACTTTTCACTTGAATTCCATGTATGATTTTCCTCTGGTCTCTGACTCTACCACGTGTGTTTTTCCCTACACTCAAGTTCTACCACACGGATGCTTTCTCTAACTCTAGGCCTGTTCCCTGTGTGACTTCTCCAAGCTCAGGGTAACCATGGGTACCACCCTTTTTACTACTCATTTCTCATCTGAATTTCCTGGTCTCTGCTTTGATAGTTTCCCTCTGCTATTGTTCCTTAAACCCCTACTGTTTTCCCTCTTAACTTCCTTCCATGGGGAGCACAAGGCAGATGCTGGTGTGTTTCTTCCAAGTCTCCCTACAGATGCACCTACGCTCTGTCTCCCATGTGTTTGTGGCTCTGCTCCAGTCTTTCCCTAAACACCTCGCTTTCTCTTAAATGAACCTTATGAACTAGGCAGCGTTTTGCGCCTGCCTTTCTTACTCCCCAAATGTTTATGACTGCTCTAATCTTCTTCCTAAATCCCAATTTCCCTTAAATAAACCCTACTAATTGCAATTTCTTTCTAAATAGACTTAATAATTCATAATTTATCTTTACTGACTTCATTTTTGTCAGTTCTTTGTTAAAAATAGAACAGCACCCAAAATTGGGGTTCATAAACTTGGGGGATGTTCCTGAACCCCCAAATCCTGCATTGTTATGGGATTTTTGATAAGAAAGACTTTTTTGAATGATTAGCAGTTTAAAAAATATGTTAAAACCAGGTATGGTAGTCCACATCTTTGATCCCAGCACCCAGGGGGCTGAGGTAGGAGGATCGCTATGAGTTTTATGCCAGCCTGGGACTACATAGTGAATTCCAGGTCAGCCTGGGCTAGAGGGAGACCCTATGTTGAACAATAAAGCAAAACAAAAACAAAAAAACACATATTAAAAGGTCTCAGTATGTCAAAAATATGCATGGATATAAGGTATGAAAAAAAATCCAAAAACATAAAGGCCAATGCAGTCTAGATTAAATTTCTTTCTAGAAAGAACTAAACAAAATGGTTTCCGGTTAGACATAGGTAAAACAACAACAATAAAAAACAACAACAACAACAAAACCCTGTTACCTAGGTATGTTATAAAGACACAGCACAGGTGTAATTCTCATTACCACCCCCCACCAGGTAAGAACAGAATAAAGAACACAAATTCACTTTCCAGACAGGGATCAAGAGATTTCTCTTGTCATCTCTCTTCAACATAGGTGCCAGGCTATGCCAGGTCCCCAGTGCCATTCACAAGCCCCCAAATAGGAACTGAGACTCCTTTTATCCTCACAGCCTAAAGGAGACTTCTAGCCTTTCGGTGCGTCACAGCTTGACCGCTCTACACGTTACAAGAGGCTATCACTTTGCATTTCTTCTGGGAAAACAAATCCCTTTATGTTTTCTCTGTTCTCTAACTTTTTCTTGTATTTGGTAGTACAAATGATATTAGATAATTATACAGTCATGTGCTATTTAAAGATGTTACAAACTGACTGTTAGGGTCAAACGTTCTCCAGCCTCAGATCTGGGCTGATTTAAACTAATTCATATGTTTCTTGAGATTTTCTTTTGACTCAGGGCAATAAAGGAGAAACAACACAAGGTTAATATGAAACTATATTCTCTCTCTTGCCTTTCGTAGCTCCCTGTCAGGTTACTGAAGCTCTGTTATTCTTTACTAAAATAGAAGATTTTTGATGAACAGAAAGACAAAATACATAAACTAAGTCTTTTAAAGATTAAGTTTTCTGAACACCACAAGCACTGTAAATTTAAAGATAGTTCCAGTCATATTCATGCCAACTCTGTCAAGTGGTTATCATTGGGTTTATCCTTTAAGTTTTGTAAAGAAAATAATTTAGTTTCAGTCATTATGACTTTTGTTTCTGAAAGAACTAAAGAAACTCCCCATTTTCTAAAGAAAATGTGCTATGTAGAAATACTGACATATTTTGCCTAAGCTTCATATATTTTAACAAACAGGATTATTGCTTTATGTTGGGCTAGAAAAGTGGCTCTTTGGTTAAAGGTGCTGCTTACAAAATTACTTTATGTCAGTCAGAATATCTCTAATGTATATTAAAATCAAACTGTTTTAGTTCAGCAATGACAAGATTTTGCTCTAGTCTTAAGCTCTGTTTAATCAATAGTTTTAGCCAGGATTTTAGGTATTTATTTCAGTTCTGATATTTTTAGTTAATTGCTCCTAAGTAAATTAATTCTCAAGACACAGTGCCTGCTCTGGGATATAGCCTCATGTCCAAATGATCTTCACCTTAGAGAACTTAGGCTCTCATTCTGCTTACAACTTTCCCTGGGTGATTGGTACCCACACAAGTCTACAGATGTGGTAGTTTGAAGGGGTGTCCTACAATAGATTCAAGAGTTTATTTAAGTTTTTCTCCAGCTCACTGGCTGGAGGGTGTGTCACCTTGGTCCTTGCCCTAAGGTGTTTCTGGGGTGGGTCTGGAATTCCAGATATATGTATGCAAAGAGCAGTCTGAGCTCAAGCCTGGAGTTCCTGCTGTTTGTGAGTCAGAGTGTGCTGGCTTGCTTTTGGAGTTGCTGGTGATGGGTTTCTATCTCTGCTTGGACCTGTGAAAGGGGACCAGCCTCTTTTGCCCCTGGATCTGTTTCTTCAATAAATACTTTCTTCCCAAAACTGTGCCTGGTTTGGAGATTCATCCCAGCAGTATGCGGCTAATTATGACGATAGACGAATGAAAGATATTTTCAAACACAGTTGCCCAGTCTTTATGCTGTCGTAATTACTTTCACCTGACAATTTCTAGATCAAATCAACTGATTTAGATTTGTTGATAAGATATTGTTTTTAGGGCTGTTAACATGTTCTGCCTGTATTTTTAGTTGTCAGATACTTAAAAAGACGAGACATGCTGCTTTCTATGTTCCAGATATGGCTTACAGGGTCACCTGACAACTAAACTTATATGTTAGATAAAATGCTTTTAAACTTTTGTGCTGTTCTGTAACTAGATCTGTTTTAGTCAAGGCCAAGCTAACCAGATGTGCTCACTGTGTTGTAACTGTTCTTCTTAGTGCTTAATAGCCGTATGTAGAGGCCAATGCCAATTAAAGACACCAGAGTTAAAAAGGACAACTAATATTTTTGTTCCTGCTCTCTGGTCAACAAGGCTATAGGAGATGACAAGACACTCCTAGTGTGTCCTACAACCCAGATAAGCCACCTGTCTTCTTGATCAGGAAGGACATGGAGACCCAGACATTACACTCTAAGTTAGTGTTGAATCTGCAAGAGGAGAATCACAAGAAAAAATACTTCCAAAGGAGGCTACAGAGTCAGCATGGCCTCAACTTATCCTCACATGTCACACAGTGCTAAGAGGCACAGGGCTCTTCACGGGTCCTCAAGAGCGTCATATATTGCCACTACTGACCTCCAAAAACACAATACATAGTTAATTGTATCTACATGGTCTTAAGCACCCAGCAAGAGAGTATAATCACAGAATATTACCATATAAACAATGATTCAGAATAACAGGCTTCTCTCTCTGACACTAAAACAGGTAACCACTTATTCTGGTCATATTCTCAAGGCTTTGCATCAACTTCCACACCCTTCTAACCAGCCAAGATCCTCTATTACTGTTGTGGTAACAATCTAGATGTTTTTCATAATTGAGTCAAAAGAAAAAGACACAGAGAAAAGACCTACATCTAGATGACAAGTCATCAGACTGGTTCACAAGAAATAGTCTCTCTCCACCTTGGTCCTTTGTTAAATTCCACACAGGAGAGATCCAACAGCCAAATTCTACTACTCTACCTAGCTTGAAGAAGTTAAGGGGAGTCATCGTCTCATTTCCTGCCACTCGTTAGAATTTCTTCTTTTCAGGAGGGGATAAAATAAAACAATCCAGTTATCCAGAGACAAAGGCCTGAAGAAAATAAAGATGTCACCTTTTCTGCCCCGATGAGACTAAAACCTGCATCTGATCCAGTCTTATCTAAGATGGCTATAAGCAATACTTCCTGATAACAACTTATTGCTCTTTTCCTCAGCTCCTCCTGAGTCAGCCTCTTGAGTACATCAACTAATCAAGTCTCACCCTTGCCAGAGACAGAGATCTCAGGGACTTACAGACATTAAGAGGTTCAACATACCCATAAGGGGGGACACTTACCTAAATGAACCCAGGTCACTAATCCCTACCTGCCAGTTGTCAGTACTTTTGATATGCGTATGGCCATTAGTAATAACCCTTCCATGCTCACCAAATAGAGAGGTCGATCATAAGAATATCGGCTCAATGATAAGTACATATATAAAAAGGTCTTGCCCTGATCCACGAGTTATGGTAATTGTTGGGATCACTACCCTCTTAGATGTGGAAGAAAAAGCAAAGAAGTCGAGGCTAAACACTGAACCATGTCATGTGGTTTACAGACCTGAGCCTCTGGGATTCTCCAGGTGTAGAGAAGCTCTGCCTGGCTCTGCGGCCGCTGCTGATACGCACCTTCCCCCAAAGAAAAGCCCTTTCCTCATTGTAAACCTAAGGCTTCATTCTTAGATTTTCTCTATTCTGGATCTGAGATCAATTCAGAAAAAAACCCACTGACTCACTCACCAGGGTCAATAGACAGAGAAAACCAGCCAGTACAATTACTGTGACAAATCACAGGCACCCTTCCAGAGAACCAGAGTTCTGGAAATATGTTTCCTCTAAATACCTCAGCAGTTCCTCTCATAACAGATAAGGTGAATCTTCTGTGCTCATTTAAAGACTTGTATTGTATACTATGCATATAACTAAAAAGGGATTTTATAACATCTTATAGTTTTTATAACAAAACAGCTTAACAAATGGCATTTTCTATGTCTCAAGAAGCCCCATAAATGGGCAAAAATTCTGAGACTATGTTTAATGATGCTCTCTGACCCTAATAGGGTCATCATCAAAGGAGGAAGATTAGGCAGGAAGTCAATGCCAAACTCTGGTGTTCTGTCTCCTAGTAGAGCAGCTTGTATCCTGCTGAAAGAGCCTTGTCTCAAGACGCAGTTGCTTAAAAATGTATACAAGTCCCCTTTGTCTAGCCCCCTCTCTGCTTCTGTAAACCTGCGTAACTTCCTGCCCATGGCCCTAGTCATGCACATGGAAAGTTTTAAGCCCACCAATGATAGAGAGGAACAGAAATGATGATGGATCATCTACAAAAGCCCAGAGAGACAGTAATTAGGTGCTCAGGCTCTGAAGCTATTCCCGAGTCCATGTTGACATAAACATATCTTCTGATTCTCCACTCGGTCTCCAGTGGCTATTTTGTGAACAGTTTCTGGAACACTCTAGATGTTCTATTTCTAGTCTGGCTTCTTTCACTTTAATGTCCTTGAATCCCAATCATTTGTTGAATATGATGTAATTATTCTTTATAGTCAAATAATATTCAATTGTGTATATATGCTACATTATCATCATATAAAAATCTGTTGATGAGCACCATGAGTTATGGTGGATTGTACAGTTATGAATGTGTGCAGGAAAGCATCTTTTTGGTGTGCTGAATTCACTCTCTTTGTACATGTGCCCATTTGTGGAATGATTAAAACATATCATAGCTCTAACTTCAGTTTCGAAGGCCCTCTGTACTGTTCTCCGTTAATGGCTATGCTAATTTACATGTCAACTAACAGTATATAAGTGCTGCCCTTTCTCCACATCCTTACCAGCATTTTTCAGGTGGATTAAAATTATTTATTTATTTATTTATATCACTTTTTGAAAATCAGCTTAAAAAGTAAGTGGTTTCATCACTGCATCTTTGCTTCCCTACACAAGCTGGTTCCCTTTCTTCCCCCAATTTGTACTTTCTTATCACATCTGTTTCATTTCCCTACTTCCCACCTCCATTAAGATCTTGTACACGCCTCTCATGATCCACTTTCTAGTTTTGAAACACACTTTTGAGTTTAGGTTCTACAGATAACAGAAAACAGGTAATATTTGCTTTTCAGAGTTTGGCTCATGTCCTGTTTGTGGACTCCTGGAATTACTCCCTGTGCTATTGCAGTCCTCTTCAGAAAATTCTGCACTGTGTCAATATCTTGAAGTATTTTCTGTCGGTTTTTTTCTTCTAGCAGTTTCAAAGTTTGTGGTCTTATATGGAGATCTGAGATCTATTTCAAATTGATTTTTGTAGAAGGTGAGAAATATGGATTCGTCATTCTTCTTCATGGTTCATTAAAGAGGCTGTATTGTCTTCACGATATGCTTTAGACAGCTCTGTCAAAAACTAGGCAGCTACAAAGTGTGCAGGTTTCTTTCTGGGTGCTGTCTTCCATCCCTTTGTTCTACACGTGTGTCTTCTTCCAGTGCTGAGCTATTTATGCTGTGACAGCGCTGCAGTGAAACGTGAGCTCAGGCCCAATTCCAGCATTCCTCATTCTACTAAAGATTACCTTGGTTAGTTGCTTACTCTTTTGTGCTTTCACAAACATTAAGATTCATTTTTCTAGTTTTGTGAAGAATATTTGGGGTTTGGTGTTCCAGGAATGCTGAGCTGAGGTGCAGAGCTAGAGCCCATGGGGGTGGAGAAGGGTTTGAGTGTGGAGCCTGTGGGGGGAGGGGTGTTGTGGGACCCTGCTAAGAGGCAGCAGGATATAGGTTAAATGAAGTAGCAACCACATTGAAACCCCGATAATCTCAGAAGCTGAAGCTTATCTGAGCTGAGTTTATCTGAGACTGGCAGGTGCTTCCCAAAGTCTCCTTCTTAATCCTAAAACTCCAACCCTCCGGTCAGGCAATGAGATAGACAATTCAAGGCCTAAACTCACCCCAGCTGTAATAACAAATCTGGACAATAAAAGTCTAAGGTTACAGTTCCTCTGCAGCCATCCCCATCCTATACATGTCTAGAATCATGTAGAAAGACCCCCCCAACTTATCTATGCAAACTAGCCATCCACAGGTTACTGGCCCCTGCCAAGCCTGTCATGAGACATCCACAGACGACCCTGCCCCTATCAGTCCCCTTGCTGCCTATGCCCCTGCCTCTGCCTTTTCCTCTATATAAACGACTTTTATCTAGACAATAAATGAGAACCGTCCACTGCCACGTCCTCCCAGGTGGCTATGCCCGTTGGCTTACCGCCGTCCCAAGACGCTGTCCACCCAGCTTGGTGGATGAACCAGGGTGTTGGTGTACAATGACCCCTGTAGTAATCCACGGACAGCAGGGTGTGAGCTGAGGGAAGGTCTACTGGGCTGCAGTGGCTCTCAACTTTCTGCTTGAGGAACTTCATCTCTCCACTGGCACATATTCATAAATCCTACCAGGCACCGAATAAAGTAACAGAAGACGTTGGCCAAGATAATCTCCAAACAGGACACCTGCGGTCTTGCCCTTCCAAGGAGAAAGAAAAGACCTCCTTGGGGAGATGACTTGTCTCCTTGAGAAAGTAGCCATGCCAGAAAGTATAGGAATCCAAGTGAACTAAAGACGGAAGGGAAGCCTTCCGAGTGAGAGGCGTTGAGAGCGGTTCTATGAATATGCAGGTACTGACGATATTCTGGGTCCTGAATGGGGAAATTTTGTGAAGATATTGATGCTGAACCAGAAAATGGGGTTATGCTGGTCCTTTCTAGGAAATTGGATGCACAAAGCCTGAGATACCGTAGTCTCCAGCAACAGCCGAAAGGAGGGACTTCTCTACCCTGTGATACAGCAGAAAACCCCAGAACTCCTTTGCGTCACTTATGGTCATTACTAAAGGACACTATCAACTTGATGCTCATTTACAGAGACGCACTTGCCTCCGGTGGATAAGGACCAGCACAGCCTGGATGGCAGCACTGCCAAGGGCACGTTGGGGCTGTTGCAGAACGATCTGGCCCGTTGGATTAACGACGACAATTAGCAATTAGCGTTGACCCAGCAGCTACGATGAAGGTGGAGCCAGGTTTGCTGGACAGATGTGCAGCTTGGTGTGAAGACAAGCAGACGTGCCAGGTCTTCTCGTCACTGTTAGCGCAGTTCTCTTGTCACCCACTCGCCATCAACTGCATCCATGCTGGCTGCTTCCTTGCCTCGTCCCTCTGCCGATGCTCTGCTTGCTGTGTGCGCGACATTGTCCCCCTCCGAGGCTGCTCTGTGGTGTGTATTCACACTACAGATCGGTGAGTTTGCCAACATCCTCCCTGTAATTATGTGTGCATTGCCGTTTAAATTTTGTAGATAAGAAGAAATGCTTCACCCAGAGATTATTTCGGCAAAAATGTATTATAAAAATAAATACTAGCATTTTCAAGTGACAGAAGTTACAGGTATTTGACCAGACAGACATGCAACAGGCCGCAGGACATTTCTAACATGCACGGTATGGTTTTTTAGTTTTCTAACATCTTCATTGTGAAAACTGTTGTTGCTTGAGTGGAACCAGTGGACAGATTAAAATTAAACCTTATTTTAAATTGAAGGTTGAATTCTCATGAATTTTTAAAAATATTTTATTTATTCATATTCAAGCAGAGAGACAGAGCGAGCGAGCGAGAGAGCATAAGAGAGAGAGAGAGAGCAATAGGGCCACCGCCTTGTGGGTCTGGCTTATGTGGGTCCTGGGGAATTGAACCCGGGGCCCTAGGCACTGGAGGCAAGTGCCTTAACCGCTGAGCCCTCTCATGAATTTTTAATGTATCCCCCCTCTGCACTTTTCGGGCTAATGTTTGGTCAGCCAATGCTTTTCATGCCACTTTTAAGTAAAGCAAACTTTTCCACCCCTGGGAAACCTACTGGTTTGCTAGCAGTTAACTGCAGAGAACTTTTGGTTGTGGCTTGAATTTTTAGTCATTCTTTCTTGTGTCTGTCATTTCCCAGGTTCTTAGTAAAGAACTCTTAAGTGAGAGGTGTTTTGTTTTCTGTCTTTGTTTCTCTCTTCCTGGATTTTTGCATTGCAGGCAGTGGACAGGAACCACCGGCTCTGAGCTGACCCTGTTCCCAGGACCCTCCCCAAGGGGCCACTTTCATTCCCTGAGTCATTTGTGCAGAGGGTTGATAGCCACTACTTTTGTGGACAATACAATCAGAGCAAACACGCCGGTCTTGAATGTTTCGATGTTATGTCTTATTTTAAATTGTTGCCTTGCCTTCCTTGAGGAAATGTATAGCTAAGAGACTTTTAGCCCAATTTTCTGGTGCTATTGAATGACTCAGTCCCTAAAGTTTTGTGAAAATACAAAAGTCTAATGAATCAGCCTAGTCAAGAGCTGACGGTGGTTTGAACAAGTGAGCGTGGTGGTAACCCATGCCTGCTTGAGCTTGTAACGAGGGAAGATGCTCCTCCCTGAGAGTTTGTCTTCGTATGGTCAAGGCTTTGCGATTTTTTTTCTCCTGAATCTCAATTACCTTGCTGCATTTTTCATCTGTTGCTGGCTTTCCCCTCCATATCGATGGCTTTCTCATACTTGCCTGACTTTCCTCTCTTGGTCCTGAATGGAATTAATTTGCATGTTAGTATCATCCTTCACATCATTGATAATGTTTACCAGAGAACTTTCAAAATCATCTGACATCTTACCCATTTTAGTATATTTGAATTTAGAGGCTGGGACATTATGTTTTTTTAGAGCTATAATGTTGTCTTTTTCATGTTTCTTAAGTTTTGTGTGTTACAATTAGTGCATTTCTTAGTTTGGAAATCTCTTCTTTGACAAGTGCTGTCACCTCATTGTGAAGTCTACACTCGAGATGGTTTGAGCCCAGGATCTGCCGAAGTAAGAATATCAGTCATATGATATATGAATATACATGAAATAAATTATAGCCCACTAATACATTATCAGCTATAAATCTCATAATGAAAGAACTGGTAGGAGATTAAAAATTATTTAGTGTATACATGGAAATAACAGATTAATAAAATTAATAAAATTAAGGAAATAGGGACAGGAGAGAGAAAAAAAGAGAAGCAAGAGAAACAGGATAGCCTCAATTTTAAGAAAATTTAAAGAAATGAAGAGAATGTTATGAAGAGTAAATGAAATTAGCAAAAAAATAGAAAAAGTAAAAAAATAAAAGTAACAAAGATTTTTGAATAATGAAAAGTTTGAAAATTAGATAAATGTAAGAAAAATAAAGTTACAGACTGATAGTATTAACAAAAACAGTAAGGGAAAAATCAAAATGCTACTAAATGTATAGGAGTAGAAAGAAGGAAAGATTAGGACCAAATAAAGTTAAAAAGAAACCAAGTAAAAGAGAAAATACTACCCTAGAGTTGAAAAAAATGCAGAAGGAAAATTTAGATATGAAAGGGGAATAAAAAACACAAATTTTTGAAAAATACAATAGAGTAAAAGTCCTGCTAAATTTTTAATTTAAAAAATAAAGGGAATAACAAAAGGAAAAGAAAAAGGCAAGGTGTTCACGTATCTCCTTTGAGGGGATCCAGCTATGTGTGGGAGGTGGGAGTCCGGTCACTCTTGTCTTTCCCTTGGTTTCTGCTGCTCTGAGTCTGTACTTGAGTGTCCACTAGGGAAACCATTTCTGTCTTTCTGATAATAGTTTTCTTTCTTTGCTTCTCAAGGAACTTTTCTGTCTATGCTTAGTTTTTCATTCTTTGGGCTGAGAACATTATTTTTCAAGATTCAGCAGGGGAAACCTGGCGTGGTGGCGTCTGTTGGGGGCAGGGGTGTCTCCTATGTATGAAGCCACAGATTGGTCAAGGCAACTGTCCTGTCCTTATACTTCAATGCTTCTTTTATATCAGCCACACTGCTGGAGAAATGCTTTTGTAGGTATTGAAGAATCCATTTTATAAAGCTGACTCCATTTTATAAAGCAGACTCCATTTTGTAAAGCAGACTCCATTTTTAGACTTACTTCCCCCTCCCTAAAGAATGTCTGGTCACAAAGACCAGGAAATAAATTAAAAAAAAAAAGACACCATATAAGGAAGCATATGGCTGTCCTAGAATGTGGGCTGGCTCTGGGATGTCTCCAAGAAAATAACCAATCAAGAGGCATATAAATACAGGAAAGGAGCCAATAAAAATACCACATACCCTGTGACCTAAGCTATATTATAATTAGATAGCTTCTGTCTATAAAAACCCTGCTTCTTTGTTCTTCGGGGCTCCATCTTGCCTAGACATTCATCTGCCTGCTTGTGGAGCCCAACTGCGCAGCTGAAGAATAAAATCCTCTTGCTTTTGCATCTGCTGGTGTGGCTATTTGAGTCCTGGGGTATGCTCTCCCGAGAAAGACCTTGGGGGGGGGTCTTTCAGTATCATGTGTATATATCCCTGGAACTCCCGAGTTCCACAGAATTTAATAACTGTATCCACCTGCTGCCTCAGGCTCAGCGCTCTCTAGTTGAGTAGATAACATCTTTCCTCACCGCCATGGCTGGGGCTATTTCTCCTTAAGCCCTTCTCAGCCTGAATCAGCCTCCTGATGCCTGGGCCTTTTGCTGATCCTCCTGTTCTCTGGACTTTTCCTCAGTCATGGGCTGTGGAGGCCAAATTGAGGCTCCCTGACCTGCGGATGCTTCCTGGTCTCAGGCCCCCATTGTAGCTCAGTGTTATGGTTAAATCTTGTTGTCAACCTGTTAGCAATCCACAGTAATCTTGAGTGTTGTGTATCGATTTCTTCCAAATTCAAGAGAGAAAGGAAGCTCAAGTGATTCAGGAAGTCATGTTAGCTAGAAACAAACATCCTTTTCCAGGGGGGCAGTATAGGAAGGAAATTCCAGAGTCTCAGGATGTCAACAAACCTGGGCAAGGGTTGCAGCACACTGCCCTCAGGCTATAGAAAGGGGAAGGAAATCTCTCTCTCCCCTGCCTTTTTGCTGATGTGTGTGTTTGTGGTGCTGGTAATGTGTTTTTATCTCTATGTTTGGACCTGTGAAAGGGGGCCAGTCTCTTCTGGCATTATGGAATTTTCCCTGGATCTGTAACATCCATAAATTCTTTCCTCCCAAAACTGTGCCTGGTTTGGAGGTTCATCCCAGTGGCCTGTGACTGACTATGACAGGCAGGATTCAAAATTATAAAAATCAATTGCCTTCCTATATGCAAATGACAAACATATAGGGAAAAATCGTAAGACTGTTCTGTTTTCAATAGCCACAAAAAAAAAATCAAATACCTTGGAATAACACTAACCAAGGATGTTGAATACCTATGTAATAAAACATAAAAACACTCAAGAAAGCAATTGAGGAGGACATGAGAAGATGGAAAGACCTTCCATGCTCCTTGATAGGTAGAATTAATATTGTGAAAATGGCAATTCTACCCAAAGCAATATACAGATTTAATGCAATACCAATAAAAATTCTAGCATCATTCTTTGCAAAGATAGAAAAAAAACTCAAAATTCATATGAAATGGCAGAAAGCCTCAGATATCCAAAAGTAGCCTCAGCAAAAGAAGCACATTGGATGTATTACCATACTCCATCTAAAGCTATACTACAAAACCATAGTAACCAAAACAGCATGGTGCTGGCATAAAAACAGATATATGGACCAATGGAACAGAATTGAAGACCCAGCCCTTAATTTTAGTAACTACAGTTACTTGGTTTTTGATAAAGATACCAACAACATATACTGGAGAAAAGAAAGCATCTTCAACAAATGGTGCTGGAGAAATCAGATAACCACATGTGAAAAACTGGAACTAGGCCCACTCCTGCTGCCAGGCATAAAAGTCAACTCCAAATGAATGAAAGACCTCAGTACAAGACCTGAACTATTAAATGCTAGGAAGAAAAATAAGCAGAACTCTCCACAATGTTGGTGGGAGAGCAAACCACTGTGGAAATCAATATGGAGACTCCCGAGAAAGATGAAAATAGAGCTGTGAACTGACCCAGCTATTCCTGAACTGAGCATCTACCCTAAAGGCTCCTTTCTTCAATCCAGAGACATTTGCTCAGGCATGTATATAGCTGCTCAATTTACAAGAGCTAAGAGTTTGAATCAACCCTGATGCCCATCGCTAGATGAAGGGATGAAAAAATTGTGGTACTTATACACAATGGAATTCTACTCAGCAGGAAGGAAAAAATGACATAATGAAATTTGCAGGAGAATGGATGGACTTGGAACAAATCATACTCAACACATAAGAACAGAAAGACAAAAACTGCCTATTCTCCCTCATCTATGGTTCCTAACCAGGAACACCTTGAGTTGCTGCCACTAACCTTGGGACAATGCATCTCCTGGGACAGATAATAGGGATGGAAGGGTTTTGGGGAAGGGAGTGAGAGTGCTGGGGGAAGATATATATAAAACTAAATCTAAAATGAACTGATACCATAGAATCCTGACTCCTGGAGATCAGGCTAAAAGATAGAACCCTCCAAAGAACTACAGGGCTATTGTGTATTAAGAAGGGCCCAGAACAGGGTGGATGAAGCCTAATCCTAGAACATTTGGCTCAGTTTGTAACTCCCAGTGCCGGAAGTCAGTTGCTATCTACATTGTGCCGCCCCTAAACAAGAGGCGTCTGTCAAAGCACTTTGTTATCCACCACAGGCAAAAGTTAAGACCCTATGGCTGATGACAACACATGCTGCCGACACACAATGAGAGACTCAACTGGAGCCTGAAAGGAAGCCAGTTCCCAGGTGGTTATCCTGTATAGAGCTGGAAGGTGCTACATGGGCTCCCAGGGGAAGCTGTCCAACACTGTTGGGAGAGAGCAGGGAACAAGGCTACATGACATCAACCAGCATGACAAGAGGTGGCACCCAGCCTAGGCGGGTAACCAAGAGCTCTCTGATTGGCTAAAAGTTCTGCTTAGTGGCAAGGAACCAATAGCTGGAACTGGGATCAAGCCAAAATCCTATGGACACCAAGAATCCGACGCCAAGGAGACACATCTACTAACCTTGGGTCTAAAGAGAGGACGCACCCATCATAATCTCTCCAAACTAACAATGCTCATCCTGTTTAACCAAACTATGCTGATCTCACTCTCTGTTTTATTTTTCAGAAGGCACCGAGAACCTAGGACAACCTAGTTCTACCAAGAAGACCAGAAGTGGTAACTGACTCCCTGGCAGGAGATGAACCACCCCTCACCCATCAGCTAGGGCCCAGGTGAAACCACAGAGGAAATGGTGAGACGAGCAGGAGTGCTGCTTCCACAGCCAGCCTGACAACCTGCGCCAGGGTGATGGAGACAGACACTGAGGAGACTCAAAACGTTCTAAAGCAGAAATCCAGAAGCTGCCAAGAGCTCAGCACTATAGTAGACTTAAAACACACCCACCCAGGCCCAGGGAATATTGTGGAAGAGGAGATGGAAAGATTATAAGCCAAGCTGGATGGGAATATCCAGAGGCATTGCCCCCTCTCCACAATGACTGATTCGCTCACAATCACAGGGTGCATACCAGCAATCCCATTGTGGAGGACCCTCAGTGGAAATGGTGGTGCCAACACATGATCTTTTCATAAAAAGTTTCTATTTAACAAATAAATTAAAAAATATAATTTATTTGCAACCAGATTCAGAGAGAGCGAGAGCGAGAGAAAGAGCGAGAGCGAGAGCGAGAGAGAGAGAGAGAGAGAGAGAGAGAGAGCAGGGCAAGGTGTCAGTTTAAATAAATCCCAGATTCATGCACCACTTTGTGGCTTCTGGCTTTACGTGGGCACTGGGGAATCAAACCTGGGTCATTAGGCTTTGCAGGCAAGTGCCTTAACCACTGAGCAATCTCCTCAGCCCCCTCTTCTATTTTGATGACCTTTCCTCCCACCTCCTCCATCATCCACTTGGGAATGTTGAGTTCTGTTTTGTAGAGGTCTTACTTGGATAATTTATGCCTTTTGTACTCAAGGTTATTACTGACAGGTCAGGACTTACTACTGTTATTTTCTTACAATTATTTTGAAGTTTTTGTTTTTCCTCATTAATTTTGAAGTTTGATGGCTTCCCCTTACATATTTGGTCTTATAGTGGATTTTATGCTTTTTTGTGTCATATGAGTTTAAACCCAGGCCTTTTAATATTCAAAGCAAGTGCTCTATCACTAAGCTGCCGTCTCGGCCCTATAGATTCACAGGCTTTCATGATGGCAATGAACTCACTTTGGCTTCTGGATGTTTTCAGCATGATTAAGAATGATCATACTTATGCTCAAGTAATTTTTTTATTTTAGGAAACAATGTATCTTATCAACTACTCTCTTTGGAAACATTTTTTCAGGCTTAAGTTGAATTATAGAATTAATGTATATATTAAAACTTTCTCTAGATATTTTCATAGTTTGATCTTTCTTGCATTCACTCAATTAATTTGTTTTTAGGAGTTGTCATTTTTATCTGTACCATTTCCCTCTATCATACTCGTGGCCTAACAATTTTCTTAAAGGTAAAACTCTTCATCCTTAGAGAATTTCAAGTTGAAACCTAGGTTCATTAAAGCTTAGTAAGCAAACAAGACTCAGGAAATAAATGCCCAGCATGTTCTGGAAGTTTGTCTGACTCACAAGGCCTCTAACCCAAGGTTATATAAGGATGAAGAGCTGCTTGGGAGACAATCCCACCAGCCAAGCTGCTGCACATTGTGCATTTAGAGATGCAGTGTCCTATGCTGGGGTGGGCTGCTCAGTGTTGCAGCTGCCTTTGAACCATCCATTCCCTGGGAGGGGCCCCTACCCATTCTCTTTTTTTGGTTTGTTCTTGGTAGTTTCCCTACCCTCACAGCTGGATTGTATTTGGGTGCAAATGAACTTTGGTCTGTCATCAGTGGGATGAATAGACAGTGCTCAATGTCTCCCTAGAAAAAGTGTAACACAGCAATAGTTTACATAGTTTATCTAACAAACATTAATTGAGAAGTTGGTTTTATACATTGAAGTGAATATTATGGGTTTTAGATACAGGAAATATAATTCAAACGTAGGCTCTGTTCTGGGTTCTTCATCAAATCACGTCAAATTATTATCATCACTCATAAATGAAGATGCTGAGGATTCATTCACAACATTCTTTTCTTCAGTCAACGAATGTCCCATAAGCCTTCCGGGGCTGGACACTGTAAAGGAACCACAGTTCCATAGTGATACTTGAGGTCCATGTGACATCTGAAGTCTGTCAGAAAAGCATCATAAGATATGAAAACAATAATAACAATAATAGTGAAAACTTCTGACATATTTCAGATGCTCTCTCTGTGCCATGTATTGTGCTAAACTGTGCATTTTATGTTATGTAATTGTCTGCTATTTTTAGGAAACCAAGGCGGCAAGTCCAGTATTGTAAGTGGAGTTGCTAGGGTCAGAGTCTGCATCCTGGCAGCCATAACCAGCTAGACTGGGCCACAGGGAAAAGCAGAAAAGGGGGATTTTCTTTGCACGACTGTGTGTGTGTGTGTGAAGCATGTATGTGATATGTGTTTACATGGATATGTATGCATGTGTGTAGGTGATGTAGGTGCCCAGGTGCATGCATGTGGACCCAGAGGAGACGATCAGGTGTCTTTCTCTTATCATTCGTCATTAAACTGTGTGTGTCCTTGAGACAGGGTCTCTCCCACACCTGGAGCTGCTGCTGTCTGAGAACTCCAATGACTCTCCAGTCTCCGCTCTCCATGGACTTGACTTACACAAATGCGTTGCCATTTCCAGATTTTTATGTGGGTTCTCTGGAGTTGAACTTAGCAGTGGTCAGTTGAGATCCACTCATGCTGAATCACTGAACCACTGAACGCTCTCCTCAGCCCATGTGGCCATGCCGTGAAAAGAAGCAGAGGTCCAGAGATGCTCATCCCCCACGTCTGTCTATCTCACGGGTCTGAACATGAGGTAAGGTTTCGACAGAGGACAACAGGCAAGCACAGCCAAGTTGTCCCAGCTGGGCTGTGGCCCTGGCCATCATGGCCTCATTGCCTTGGCTTCAGTCTCTCCGACATAGTGGCCTGACAGGTTGTGGAACCCTGTGAAATCTCTTCTTGGGAGACAAGTTCCCTCTCTGGACAGGGCCGGGCTTCAGCCCTTTCCTTCTCTCAGTGTGAAACTCCTGAGGAAATTCCAATTCTGAGAAGTCTGTTGTTTTAATAGTCTGGTAGCCAAGGGAAGGGGCACAAGTGTAATTTTCAAATATCTTCATTCCTGCCAAGATGGTTACATTACATCTGTTCTACAGATAGAGAAACTGGGTGCTGTGCAATAACTTAACCGAGGTCATGTATTTAGTAAATGGAGGCTTTTAGAACTATGTTTCCTTAAGTTCTGGTCTGACGTCTTTAGTCAATAGGAAAGCACTGTTGCATCCTAAGAAGAATGGAGGAGACAGAACAGGAAATGGTGCCATCATGGAACCCAAAGAATTCTTCTCACATCTTTCTGAAGCTGAGTGGGCTGCTAGCAACCTACCTAAGGGAAATGAAAACTTTTCCAGAGGAAGATCTTTTGGGGTGGGTCTCAGGGGACCCAGCTTAGGACCTGAGCAAGGCCAACAGGAAGCTTGGCCGAGGCAAAAGGCCTGGGCCTCAGTGAATGGGAAGGATCATATGTCACTATAGGAAGAAATATTTACAATCTTGGTATTTGTTAGCATTCTCAGTTTCTAAGATGCGACAGTTGAACAAGTATATAGTGAGTAACATCTTTGTGACGTCAAAGGGATCAGAAGCAGAGGTAAAACTTATTTGCTACATGGCCTTGGGCAAGTACTTACTACTTGTGCTTTAGTTCATGTTCATAAAATGAGTAAGTCCTTATGTATCAGAATTACATGCCTGCAAAACAAGTGCCTGGTGCCACTATTACAGAAGGCTTGCTGACAAAATGTGTTTTATGGAGCACACTTCTGGCTAGGAGTTAGTTTTGAGACTGAAAACAAATGGACTTTGTTAGACGACTATGGCATACCAGACAGAGCATTTCTCATTTTTATATCATTTTATTAATGAGTATAGCTAATGCTTGTGGGACACACACACACTCCATCAGAGCATGCTGTGTAGTTTACATGTATGTGACATTGTATCCGTATCCCTAACTTACAATAGGTACTATTTTTATTCCTCTAAGTGACTTACCCATGGCCTTATTCTGGTAGAACTTGGTGCCAGGTGTTGAGCTCAGTTCTCCTCTGAAATTGGAAGGGAACTGCTCTCCCAGGGTGGGTAGTACCGTCATCGGATTTCTGCTTTGTGTGTATGAGCTGTTTCTTTTCTTTCGTAACTTACACTGAACATTTTACTTAGATCCTGGTTCTAGTGGCTGGAAAGTTCAGTATCAAGGCGCCAGCAGACCCATTGTGAGGTGAGGCAGAGCAAGAGCGCCCTGAGCTGTTTCTTGATGCAGGTCCAGGCTTCTGTGAGGAATAGGATCACCTGCATGCAGGGAGGCCAGTGGGCCTGCACTCCGTCTCTGTGGCTGTGGCATCCAGGACTGTGACTTGGAAAATACTTCCATAGGTGGGGTTGAATTAGTGTGTCACATCACTGCTGACAGGGATGGACTTGAGCTGTGGTTTAGGCTGCTGCTGGGATTATCTCTAACCATGGGCTCAGGCTTTTAATATGTTCAATGTTCCATGGCTCCTCTGAAACCTTTTAAATTGCCCCTGGGTGTCTGAGCTCCAGACATAAGCATTAGGAAAGAGGAATGTCAAGGGAGCTTCGGGCTTGGGACAAGTCACGGCTTGTCATGGAGGAGAGCGTCCAACCACTCAGGCTCAATTTCCTCCTGGAAAGTTTTCTCTTCTTTGTTTTGGATATTCTAGCTGAGTGGGCTTATCACATGTCGATTGTCCTGGAATGGCTTGAGCTCAGGAAAACAGAAGGCAAGTGTGAGCGGGCTTTCCACTCTCAGGGCTGTGGGGTCTCATTACTGAGTGTTTGAAGCTTTGTGGAAAGCACATGCAAGACTACCATTTGGCCTTTCTTGGATTAACTTCAGACTTTTCTGTAAGCTGTTGTTTAAAACTTATTACTCCATTTCCCCAAAAAATTTCAAGTACTTTCCGATATGAAATGCATGAGGTATATAATTATAAATAATTATGTATTTTAAATATATAAATAACCATTCAAATACAGATCTATCTCAATTAAAAAGATGATAAACGGGTATAGTAATTACCTGAGATTAGTAAGGTTAGTTCAGAAACCAAGGAAAGGACAAAACGCTTTTGTAGACTTTTTGAACTGGAGAAAGGAAAGATGCTAGTTGTTAATATAGACAATGCATTAATTCTGGGACAAAATTCTAGCTGAAGAAAAGTCTCAGTTTTGTACTGTAGAAATACACGAGAGTATGAATATGCAATTGCTCTTAATATTACTTCATATACACATATTAGAAGAATGTATATATTCCCATACATAAATACATAGCATACATATGGTGTAAGTAGACTAATGACCACCCTAAGATGTGCACAGCTCATATCCTGGAGTTGCTAATAGGTTAGAAAATTAGCTTTCTCATTAGCATTGCTAGTCATCTGACTTTAGAATAGTACATTATCCTGGATTATCTGATATGGTCCCATGTAATCACAGGAGTCCCTAAAATAGAGGAGAGAACCACAGGAGGTCAGAGAAATATAGTGATCATGCTGGCTTTGAAGATGGAGGGAGAGGAACATGAATTAAGGAATGAGAGAAGTCTCTAGAAATGGGAAAAAGCAAGGAAGCAGATTCTTTCCTGGAGCCCCCAGCAAGGAGTACAGCTGTTATGACATCTTAATTTGAGACCCAAGAATCCATGTGACATTTGACCTTACAGAGCTACAAAGTAAGAAACTCTTGTTGGGCCACTAATTTTTGTGATGATTTGTTAAGAAGCAGTAAGAAACTATTAATTACTGCTATTCACATTCCTTTGTAAACATATACAGTACCATGATGAACTGTATCCCCTCATACTGGAAGGAAAAATAAACCTTTATTTTCTTAAATTACTTTTTGTCAGGTATTTGGTCATAGCAGCAAGGAAATTAACTTACACACAGACACACATG
This sequence comes from Zapus hudsonius, assembly GCA_004024765.1. Classification (NCBI taxonomy): domain Eukaryota; kingdom Metazoa; phylum Chordata; class Mammalia; order Rodentia; family Dipodidae; genus Zapus; species Zapus hudsonius. The sequence goes on along the minus strand of PVHP010002908.1, from coordinate 22,206 downwards.
CATGCATACACACACACACACACACCAGTAATTTAAAGGTGAAAATAGAAAAAAAAGGAAATGAGATCAGTTAAGATGATATTTCTATAGGGAATTAACATGCAGTCTAGGTATCTTGATTGAAAGATACAAGTTAGTTCTCTTATTTGAATATAATTATGATAAAATACAACCTATTGATTCATGGGTACCTAATAGGAGTTTTAAATTAGTCCAGACCAAAATAATTCATTTAAAAAATTCATTTTTTAAAATAAAAAGGTTGTACCCTTGTATTTCCTTTCCCCCACCCCCATTGGACTGAGGGTACTCCTCGGTGGGGTTACTGATAGTCATTGTAGGGTCCTGCAGGCCTCAGTCAGTTAGTGTGTGTGTGTGTGTGTGTGTGTGTGTGTGTGTGTGCGTGTGCGTGTGTGTGTGTTGGGGGCAGGGGGAATGATGCCTCAGGCTAATCTGACATACCCAGATCACAGTGAGTGTCCACATTTCTCTGGAGCTGGTTTCCAGGCTAGCAGTCCATGTGTCCATGCATCACTGCTTTTTCTGCAATGACTTCTGGGCCCAGGCAATCATGCTTGAGGCAACCATCTAGAGGTAGGCAGTCAGGTAGCTTTCCTAGTTGTATTGATGCTGAAGAATCCATTTTGTAAAGCAGACTCCATTTTGTAAAGCAGACTCCATTTTTAGACTCACTTCCCCCTCCCTGAGGAATGCCTGGTCATAAAGACCAAGGAATGAACAAAGACACCATATAAGGTAGCATGTGGCTGTCCTGGAATGTGGGCTGACCCTGGGATGAGATTCCAATGCAAATTTTAGGCTCTAAAAAAGAGTAACCAATCAGGAGGCACATAGATACAGGAAAAGAGCCAATAGAAGTACAATACGCCCTATGGCCTGAGCTGTATTATAATTTTGTGGCTTTTGTCTATAAATACCCTGCTCCTTTGTTCTTCGGGGCTCCTTCTTGCCTGGACATTCACCTGTCTGCTTGTGGAGCCCGACTGCACAGCCGAAGAATAAGAAAACTCCTCTTGCTTTTGCATCTGCTGGTGTGATTATTGGAGTTTTGGGGTACGCTCTCCCGAGAGAGGCCTTGGGGGTCTTTCAATGCATCCTGGAGTTCCCCAGTATTCTCCACCATCTGTAAGATAAAACTCATTCTACCAAAAATGAGAGCAGCTTGGATTAAAGGGGATAAGCATAGTTATCTGCGAGATTTATTGACATGTATGCCTACTCTTAGTCAGAGAGCAGGGGAGTCTCGCTCTGGAGTCTGTTGGTTTACTATCCATGGGAATCTGGCTTGGTTCCCAGTACCAGGTGTGAGTTCTTCCCCAACTGAGTGGGTTTCATGTCCAATTTGAGAACAGTTGGTGACCCACCTAGGCTGTATGCCACTATTGCACAGGTGTGGACCTTGCCTGGCTGGTTGATTTTGTATCGTGTAGGATCGCTTATTTTTTTATGCCATTGGCAACCATTGTCCCCCAGCAGCTCCCATAGCACTTGCCAGCCTGGAGGGAACTGGTTTCCCTCTGTTTCAACGTGGTTTCTCCATGTTCTGTGACCACAGTGTCTTCAGCAATAAGGGCTTACCTTTTAGCTCTGATAGGTAACGGAGTGCTTTGGCAGTGACCTGCATTATTTTGGGACCTCCCATGACAAACAGCTCTCTGTGGAGGCAACCCAATTCTGGCCCTTGGATTTAGCAGCCAAGGCCTATGGTTTTTAAGGTTAAGCTTTCTCAACCTTTCATGGGGCTCTTTTGAGGGTTATATCATGTAGAATGGTATCCAGGAGGGACGTTTCTATGATACTGATTCATATTGATATTAGTTTGTGTAATTCCACACCCCTCAACAAATGAATGGTTATTGAAGATATGGCACATGTAGACAATGGAATTCTACTCAACAGTAAGAAAAAATGAAATAATGAAACTTGTAGGAAAAGTGGAAAACCATACTAGGTGAGGTCACACAGGCTCAGAAAGACAAAGGTTTCATGTTCTCTCCCATACGTGGTTCCTGACCTGGATCAGTTTCCGTTGATTGTAAGTGGCAAGAATCAAAAGAACTGTCATGGAACTAAAATGAAGCTAGGAAAATGAGGAAAGAGGGAGGGAGGTTGTCGTAGTCAGCTGCACACCACTGGAATGAATCTCCAAACCAGGCACAGTTTATGGGAGGAAATGATTTATTCAAGCTAGAGATCTAGGGGAAGTCCCATAAAAGTGAAAGAGGCTGGTCCTCTTTTACAGGTCCAATCAGAGAGAAAAACCCATCACCAACACAACACACACAATAGCAAACAGGCAGGAGGTGAAGGAGAGAATTCTTTGACCTTTATATAGCCTTATGGTGGGGTCTTGTAACCCTATCCCAGACTTAATGGCTTCCTGAGTCTCTGGACTTTCCTTCCTGCACAGCCCACACAGGAAAGGATGTTTACTTCTAGCTCCTTTGAGCTTCATTACATCCTGCCCCTAACTGAGAGGCTGTCTTCCTGTGAACATCCTCAGAGACCCACCCAAGATTATTTGAAAGGTCAAGTTGACATCAAAATTTAACCATCACAGAGGTCAATTGGGCAATTTCTCAATGTGGGGGGGGCAGCCCTGGAATTATAGAAACTAACCATTGGAGTCCTTTATCTAAGAGTGGGATAGCTGCTTATTAGAGCAGCACCTGAGGGATAAGAGACTAACCCTTGGAGACCCAAGAGTGGGTGGGCTAGCCGCCTCAAACAGCAGAGCCTGAGGAAAAGAAGCTGACCCTTGGAGTCACTCAAACCAAGAGTAAACCCGGTGCATCAGCCATCCTCGCTGCTCTGATGTTTCTGCAGCTGGTGCCTTTTGCTCAAGGCATCCATTGTATTTTTATTGAATAGTCAAAAATCAATAATGATGAGCAGCTTAAACATTGTATAGGCAAAAGGCAAGGGACGCATGACTTTGGATAAGTATGGCCTACTGGACTCTGTTGATCCAGAATACACACATACTATGTTCACAAATGGAATCACGCTAAGCCTACCCATTGTCATCAATAGACCTGTGGCACATCTGTGGGTAATTTGTGACTGTGTTGTGTCCATTGCTATGGTCAGCACTGCTCATGCTTGCATGCTTGATCTGGGTCAAGAGTCCAACCAGGACACTGTGGAAGTTGGGAAAAGATCAGCCAGGGTCTCTAAGCATTCCTTGCCAATATTGGTCGTCCCTGCTGTTTAAGCCAAAGGTTTGCCAAGGCAGAGGAAACCTTGTCACATTGCTTTAAGTGGGTAGATTACACAGTTATAAGATTAACTTCAGGTCAAGTTATAAGTCAGGAATTTAACAGAAATGTATCTCACAGCAATATTCTCAGAAAAGTTGTTTGTAAGGTCTACAAAAAAGACTCCTAGTTCTCCTCCCCCACAATTCATTGCCGTATTCCATTCTTACAGTTTATTCCCCCCCCATATATATAGTTATATATGTATGGATATAAAATCTCAGCTGTCAAATCATGCTGCCACATTTTAAATAAATTTCCATGGTTATTGCTCTAATCTTGACTACCTGGATTATAACAATGGATTTGTAAAGGACATCTTGGATTCTCCTGTTGTCCATTGTCATCTTTTAAAATGAAGATCACATCGTGCTACTTCACTTGTTAAAACAGCTTTAGCCAACGCTGCCCTGCCTTCTTTCCCTCAGTTTGATGCTTCAGTTTCTCCTTTTCTCTCCATCCAGCATCTTATATTTTGGCCATGTTGTTTCTTCTGGTTCCTTAATTCACCAGGCTCATTTCTGTCTTAAGACTTTTGCCATAGCAATTTCCTTAATTGAACGCATCCTTTCACTTTTCTGAGAGCTTTGCCTGGCTGTCCCGTTCTTATTGATCAAAACTTAGCTTAAGTGTTACCCCTTTAGGAAGACATGACATGATCTCTCAAACTAAACAGTCTCTAGTAATGGTGGATTTCTGGTTGTCCATTGGACAGGAGTTGGAATTACAATGCAAACAAATTTCCGGTCATGTTTGTGAGGGATTTTCTAGATTAGATTAGTTGGAGTGGGAGGATCCACCCTAAATGTGGTGTCACTATCCCCCAGGCTGGCCTCCTGGACTGTACAAGGGTTAGAGTTCCTCTTCTTCCTCCTGCTGCTGTGAGGATGTGAGCTGACATCCTGCCCCATCATGCTTTCCCTATCATGATGGACTTCCTCTTGGAATTGCAGGATGGAATCAACCTTCATCCTTCCACAAGCTGCTTCTGGTCAGGCATTTTGTCCCAGCAATGAGAAAGTAACTAATACCAAAAATTGGTACTGAAGTTGGGTCACTGTTATGATAAACCTGATCACAATGGTTCTTAGTCTTTTGGAACGGGTTTATAGGAAGAACATGAAATAATTTGGAACTTTGGACTAGAAAAGCCTTACAATTCTATAAACAGAGCTTAATGGGCCAATTTGGTAGAAGTTTGAAAAACCAGTAGGCGGAGAGAAATGTGGACAGTGGAGGCTTGGCTCAAGTTTCAGAGGGCAAATATGGACTGGGAATTGGACAAGAGGTAGTTCATATGATATTCTGGCAAAGAAATCGGCAGCATTATGCTCATGTCATGAGAACCCAAGGAAAGATAAATTTAAAGGTAATAAGCTCATGTGTTTGGGAGGCAAGACGGAATATCAGTGAATCTGTGGTATGGATCCCTTGAGATGCTCTGGTTCAAATCCACAGTGAAAGAGAGTAAAATGCAGAGAAGAAAGATATAAAAAATATAATGTTTGGTGCAGAAAGAAATGCAAATAAGCTTAAAGTCTCAGCACAGAAACTGCAGAAAGTTTGGCTATAATTATTAAAGAGATTACCACCATTGAATATAATCCAACTTCTCAGCACTGGGTCAATAGGATGGATGCCCTGAGGGCAAGGCCCAACTCATTGAAGGCCCGGGTTAAGAAGAATGTAAATTCTTTTGAAAGGGAAAGGCCTAAAGGGAGATTGCATAAATTTCCAGTTCCCATGGCTCAGCATCCAGGAACTGCTCTATAGCGCCTTCCTCGGTGAAGCAGAATTTGGCAGGACTTCCCATACGCTACTGAGTTTGGAAGTATGAAAGATACAAGATTAGAGGCTGATCCAATCATCAATATTAGAAATATAATCAATCAATATTAGATCAATCAATCAATATTAGAAATATAAGCAGAATTTAACCCCTTTTCCTTTCATAAGCTGCATCTCTTTGGAAATTTTGTCCCAGCAATGAGAGAATAATTGACACACTATAATATTTATAATATAATGTCTTCCTGTATTTTTCCAGTTTAGCCCTATTCCCACCTACTGGCTCCTTGTTCAGTTATAATGCCTGGAACATGGTAAGCTCCTAGGCGGCTTGTTGACAGACTGAATTTACTTAGGGGACACTGAGAGTTCTTTAGAAATCGCCTAGCTTCTTCGACAGCATCTTTCCTGTCTGGGGCTTAGTGGTAGTGGATGGTTGGTATAAAATTTTATAGCTGGCCTGGATTAGAAAGTGGAAAAATTAGTTGAAGTGGAAGAAATGAGTTAGACAATCAAATAGTTCAAAGAGCTTGGATGAAGTATTTCAGCCTTTGCTGAAGGTGTTTAAGTGTCAGATACCATGATGAGGAGGGCAACTATGAAATAGTGAATGGTACAACAAGGGCAAAGAGGAAGTGTGCATGTGTGTGGTAGTTTTGAAGAGATGTCCCCAACAGAATTTATTATAGTTGTGTTTATTATAATTGTGAATTGTCTTCAGCCTTCTGGCTGGAGGAAGTGTCACTTTGGCCTGGCCTCCTGGGTCTAGCCCTGAGGCATATCAAATTGGATGCAAAATACTAGGGAACCCTAGTCTGGCAGTTCTGAATTTTTGTGAGTTACAGTGTGCTTGCTTGCTTGCTTGAGGTGTTGGTGGTGGGTTTCTCTCTCTGCTTGCTTCTGTAAAAGGGAGCCAGCCTTTTTCCTTAACTTCCCCTGGGTCTGTTACTTCAATAAATACTTTCCTCCCCAAAATTGTGCCTGGTTTGGAGATTCATCCCAGCAACGTGTGACTGACTATGACAATGTGTGAGTCCTGTGTGCACTGACATCTGCGTTCACACATTTCCCCCACATTTATTAGCTGATGCTTATCTTCCTGAATCCTTTATGAAGCCTCCTTCAGGAGTTCGTTTCCTCCTAAGAGAAGTTTCAAGAGAGAGAAAGAAAGACTCCAATGTTCCAATGTTGGAGTGGATGGGTTTTCTCAAGTAGAGGGCAGTTGAACTCATTTAATCGCTTTCATACTCTCTGCATACAAAGGGAAACATTTTATCATTTGTTACTGACTCAGATTTTCTTACTCAGAATGTTCTAAGAATGGCTACTGCTATCATTGTAAATTCTTCATATAGAAGAAGGCTTGAAAATGCCTTGAATTGCTTGGATAAGGTCTTTGAATCATAGAAGCTGGTTTTTGATTGTGTGTCTGTTTTATTTTTAATCAGGTCAAATGACAGAGTCAAGAAAGCATCCATTTTAATGACTTCCTGACTGGTTTATCTGAAGTGGGGATTGACATATCACTGTCATCTGCAAAATGAAAAAGAGACAAGAGGCTAAATCATTATCAGGATGAGTGAATTATTAAACAACCCAAATCTCCAGATGTCTAAGAGATGAGTTCAGCTTGTGTTTTCTCTAGCTCTTCTGACCTGTAAAAGGCAATGAGTTCTGACATTCTGAATGCTGATCATGGGCTGGAGTTATCCTGGAGAGTTTGCATGACGGAAAGATGAGCTTATTTTTGGCATCATTTTTCTTATAGGTTGTGTTATTTTTTAATTCCTTGGACATTTATAATTCCTATATATGATATGACTAGAGAGTTGATTAGCAATAACTCTCCACTACTTAACTACTTCAGATGAAGAGAATTTTCCTCTACTTTCAACAATTTTGATAGCTACCATATTCCTTGTATAGTTTTCATTTCTTGAAGAGGGATGGCTCATACCATATCTGTCTTATAGGCGGTACAGTAGCCACAAGGGTATAAAGTTGAACGCATGCATGTAAACAACTAAGAGGAACAGACATAGAATAAGACACTATATGCCATGATAGCAACACAGTAATAATAATTATCTTCTCATCTGATTAAGTGTCAAAGAGGTTTGGTAAATGCGCACATGTGCGCGCACACACACACACACACACACACACACACACACACACTCTTTAGATTTTCTCATCTTTATTAGCTAGGACTCAGAACATGACAGTGTTCTACCGAATCAGGGAAATAATTTCCAATGCTAGCAATTTGGTAATTTTTTTTTCAGATTTCAAAAAAACAAAATCATGAAATTTGTATCATGTACCGAGCTTTGGAAGAAGTGGGCTGTCTTCCACTTAGACTTCAGTGTTTTTCTGGCGTGTTTGGAGCCTTGTTTAAAAATGGAAAGAGAAAGAGCATTTATTGTTTCTTTTGCCAGTTCTCTCCAAAACCCCAGGCATAAAAGAAAATTATGGAATAATGGGAATTAAAGTGGGCCTTTTGCCTCAATAGGGGGAAGACACTTCAGGTCTCATTTAAAAGATGGATCATTCTTTTAGTTGTTTGAAAGCACCTAAAATTAAACTATAGTAGATGAGCAGAGCTATCAGGAGATGAAGGCAATATTCCTCTTAGACATAACATTTAGCACATTAAAATACATAATGCTTTATCTCACAAATTATGGTTCTTATTTTTTGCATTTTAAACTTTTCATTGATAGCTCCCATAACTATAGACAATAAGTCATTTTGATTCCCTCCCCATCTACCCTCATATTTCTCCCCCCTCTCAATTAGTCTCTGTTTTGTTTCGGTGTCATCATCTTTTCATCCCATTTTGTGTAGGTCTTATCAGGCACTGTAAAGTCATGAATATCAAGGCCATTTTGTGTCTGGAGGTTTGCATTGTAAGCAGTCCTCCCCTTCCTTTGGCTCTTACAATCTTCCCACCACCTCTTCCACAATAGACCCTGAGCCTCGGGAAGTGTGATAGAGACGTCTCAGTGCTGAACACTCCACTGTCACTTCTTCTCAGCACTGTGGTGTCTTTTCAGTTATCCTAGGGCTGCAGGTCAGTGAGAAATCAAGCTGGAGCTGAGTTGGAAACCCCTCCCTGTTCATCAGCTGAGTGAAAGCTGGAAAAAGCATGTTGTCTGCGGCCCTATGGGAGAGAGAAGTCATCAACAGTGGTGAACAGCTGTGGGTCTTGCAAGCCTTAAGACTGACCAGCCAGGCCAAGTGAGTCAACTGGGTCAATAGTGGCGGAAACCAGTTGCTCTTTAATTGGACCGGAGGCCTCCTCCATGGGAGGGAATAAATGCCTGGTACTGAAGACCTAGTAAAAGCCCTATAGTGGGGGAGGTCCTGAGCCCTAGGGGAGTAACACCTGCTGTTTTCTGGCTAAATGCATATATTATAGTTCTTAATTTTAAAAGTAGTTTGACATGTAGATAATTAGGGGAGATAAAATAGAAGTTAGATTATTCCATTATCTTCTTGGTTCTATCTGACAATAGGTGGAGGCTACTCATGTATAATAAATACAATGCAAAGGAATCTCTGCAGGTGAGACCTAACGGAAATGATCAAATGCGCGTGGAAACCATAACTACTTGTAATTACCTAGGTTTTGGTTGTTGTTTGTGGTGGAGTCCTTTCCACACATCTGAATTGTTTGTGAAGAGCTGGGGCTGAATCATCACTGTTTCAACCCTTAGCACTCAGGAGCATTGTCTTTCTGGTTAGAATAACAGTTGGCTATAACAGTCTCACTCAGGGGGAGGCTTTGCAGCAAAGGATATTATGTTGCTACTGGGAAGCCTTGAAGACTTCCCGGTGGACAAAATGTGGAGGTGGACAGTGTATTGATTATCCTGACCTTCTATAGGCCTAGGCTGATGTGTGTTTAATAATAAAATAATTTAACAAGTCTTTAAACAAAAGAAAGTTTGTTAGATAAGGATATAGAGAATGAAAATACTTTTGTACAAATCTACAATGTGTTTGTTCTTTATGCTAAGTGTTATTATGATTCATAAAGTTAAAAATAAGTTTATATAATAAAAGTTATAATAAATCAAGGGCAGCTTATTGTTAAAAAGAAAAACATTTCCAAAGTATAATTTTTCTTTCAAATGTATTTATCATATACTCAAATTTAGTTAGAGCATGTATTTATTTGAGGAAGACGTCATTTTCCCTAAATACCAAGACATTACTTACACTGCTTTAGTGAAGGTTAAGTGCACATTGTTTCAATGTCTCCAGTAGCTTATGGCAATGTCCTCGCCCTTCACAAATTAATGAATTTCATTGCTGATACTAACAGGAACATGAGTGAGGAGTTACAGGAACATGGCAAATTATGAGTGGGCACACCACTTAAGAAAAAATCACTTTAAGCAGCTGCCCATTGTCTATAAATCCTTAAGGATGGACAGGCCCTCGGGAGCCCTTCCCCCTCCATGATGGAGAGTTAATGAGCTCAACCTGGTACAAGTCTCCTGAGGGTAGTAAATTACAGCTACTGAGATTTCAAGCCCATGTCATGCCAAGAGGACACCGTTCCACAACACACCCAGACCGACTTCCAGTTTGGCTTGTACTCTAGACAGGTGTATTTTTATCTTTTAAACCATATTTTATTATGCATTCAGATATTAGATTTGTTAGGTACATTAAGACCATAGTGTCACAATTACTTATAGTATTTGGTGTAGTAACAGATGCAGCAGGTTCTAGTCTAGAAGCAAAAAAATATTGGAGCTTTAGGACAAAACTCTGTGCTCTAGGAGCTCCAACAAGCTAGGCTCAGCCATTGATCCCCAACTTGTCAACTAGAGATGAATAATGATGGAAAGCAGAGAGAGGTGAGTCATTCCTTGTGGTCACATTGGAAGAGGAACAGATAAAGGGGCCCAGTGAGCCCTGAGTTCACACAAGCTTTGTGCTTTTAAGTAGAGAAAGAAGGTGCAGCGGCCAGTGAGTAGGTATAAGCAGTCTTGGCCAAGGTGTAGTCTGGTAGCTTTTGGTCTCGGTTCTGGTCTTGCCTTACCGCTGTCATAGCTCGAGGGGAGCAGTCTGAGGTGATTATTACTGCTCTCTAGGATGTGGTCTTACCACTATATATACTGGCTCTTGTGTGTGTGTGTGTGTGTGTGTGTGTGTGTGTGTGTGTGAGAGAGAGAGAGAGAGAGAGAGAGAGAGAGAGAGAGAGAGAGAGAGAGAGAGAGAGAGAGAGAGAGAGAGAGGTCTGTCCTGAGAAGTTCTGTTGTTCTTTGAATTCAAAGTGCCTGCAGATTTTAAGATGATGATGTATCTCTGCGCCTTTAGCCTTGAAGGGGGGACAATCTAGGCTAGAATGCCAGTACTTGAGTGATTAATATGCATGAGTGCAGAGGTTAGCTGATGACTCAGTGTAAAGGAGGCACACACAAAGTGAAGGCAGAGAAGTCGGGCCTTTATCCTGTATTTAGTTATGCTTTGGGCACAAGCCCAGTTTGCTTTTTCACAGATCCAGCTACCTCCAGTAGCCTAGGTGTGCCAACCACACATATAGGTTTGTTTAAGGACACCTCATGATGCTTGCCCAGAGTGAAATCCCCTAGAGAAAGCTTTCAGGGCAAATTTCCATCAGCCAGTGATCCATGACTATATTTCTTGGTTCCATCGATTGGTGCTTTCTTCCATAATGTGCAGAAATGACAAACAACATATATCAAATGTGAAACCATTAGTGATGTTGATTTAATCCAGGTAAGAAATTATTTAATATTTTAGATAAAAGGAATTTAAGGCTACTGAAGATGTTTTTGGAAATATTTAAAGCGACTTTGCATTTTTCCATGTACTAAGCCACTCTGCTCCTTGGCATGAATATTTTTACAGAGTCAAGAGAATATCCCCTATTGGGATAAAAACATCTTTTCTGAGACACGCCTGCTTTCTCTCTACTGTATTGAACTTAGCAAGCGTGGGTTAAAGTGGCATTGGCAGCACAGAAATGTACTCACATATCAAGCGTGAGGTAGAAAACTCTGGAGTCAGGGAAGGAACCGTTCAGAAACAGTAATCAGTAATAAGGCCCTGTGCCAAGATGGGCAGGTGAGGATGATGACCGGTGGTGGACAGGTAAGGCTGTGGCAGTACCCAGGGGGCTCTGGACTGGAGTCATGGTCGAGATTTGGAAGCCTGGATTGAAAGCCTTCCCCAATAAAGTTTATTGTTCTTTTAGTCTTATTTTTTTAAATTATTTGATGCTAATATCTTTTCTTTTTATTATTAATATTATTTTTTATTATCCATAATGAGATAAAGTTAATGCACAAATAATGAGTTGTTATCCCCATTTCCCCAATGCCTCTCTTCCCTATCCCCAATCAGCTGCATATCCTCCTCCGTGTGTAGTCTGGATCAGTCCATGGGGTAGGGGATTATGGATAGCCTAGGAGTCAACTGGTTCCACCTGCCTTAGTGTGATGTTACTGAGAGGGGCAATGTCTCTGGGAGTTCACCCCCACCATGGCTCTTACGATCTTTCCACCCCCCTCTTCCACTCAGCTCCCTGAGTCATGATGGGTGAGTATTCAGGCTGCTTTATTGTTAAGGTCTTAAGGGTCTCTGTACTTCTGCTTTAGGTTGTGTTGAAAATCGTTGGCGTCTGTCTGGCTTATCCTGTGTTGACTGATTGATTGGCTGTGGTTATGAGTCTCTTGTTTATCCCACCATTCTCTATGGGATTCCATATGGATCCTCCATGGTAGGTCTGGCGTGGCTGATCTCTTGCAAGGATATCAGCTATCAGCCTTCGATTCCTTGGTAGGGTTGGCTGATGTTGTGGTCAGGTTTCTTAGTTGCTGCGCAGAAGAGAACCCAAGCAAAAGCGGCTTGTAAAGGAATGGGTTTATTTGGCTTACGGACTCGAGGGGAGACTCCATTCTGGCAGGGAAATGATGGCATGAGCAGAGGGCTGGACATCACCTCTGCCACAGCACTGCAAACAGCGGCAGGAAGGTGTGCCAAACACTGGCAAAGGGAAGCTGGCTTATAACCCCATAAGCCCACCCCCAACAACACAGCTTCATCGAGGTTGTAAAACCCAAAATGCCATCAGCTGAGGATCGATCTATCAGAACACATTCATTTGTTTGTGGGGGACACCTGTATCAAACCATGACAGATGAGCCACAGCTCTCTCGCTGTATTCTGAAAGATACAAACAGAATCTCCATCAGAGAGTGAGATCAGTATAGGTTAGCTTAGATACACATTTCTGGATTAGCTAGATTCTATTGTTAGTAGCCTCTTTGTAAATCACTCATATAGTACATCTCTCTTCGGGGGCCCAAGAGTTTGGCTCCCTGTGTATTTCGCCCTAAGTCCCCAGTTCTAGTTAAGGGCCTCCCTGTCACTGAGTGGGTTATTTGGCCGAATTAAAAGCTGTTGATTGCCTCCCCAGGCTTTGGCTCCTCCATTGCACAAATGTTCCTTTCTTGGTTTGCTGTTCTCTCCCAGTAGGAAGTGTGATGCTAACATTTTTAAGGAGGAAGTTATGTTTAGGTTAATCATAAACAAGATGCTTAGAAGTCAAAGGTTATTTATTCTTTGTATCAGCAGAGTTAAAGATGCATTTTCCAGCCTCAGAGATTTTTTTAGGCACAAACACATGAGCTCCCATTGTAGTTGAAAGAATCACTGAGTTCAGTTGCTGCAGAGAAACACTTCCGTCGTCCCTCTCCTCTCAGATGCTGGAAACTTATAGCTTTGGAAATGTTGTTTATGGTCCACGCAATTCTTTAATAAGATAAAATTGTGATATTCTGTGGCAAATAGGAAGTAATGGGTGTCTTTGTGTAAGAAAAATCTGAAATCTTTTTAGCGTCTTAAAAAAGTTTTCAAGCTGACTGGGTAGGAGTGATTATAATTAGATGTTTTTCCAACTGTTTCTCGCCATCAGGGATACAGATTGCTTGAAATTGAATTTATCAGTGATATAGTAAAAGACAGAGGAGGAAAACAAAGAAGTTGAAATTTCACCAGGAAGCTGAGTCTTATTTTAATCCTAATGGTCACAATTTGAAGAATTCCTTGTCTATTCCAGGAACTCTGCAGCTGGTTCCAATGGACAGTCAAGTCCAATTAGAGTATAGTGATAGCATTGTGCAGACATTCCAAACTTCCCTCAAAGAGTTTAGAATATAGAATGCTTACTTTAGGGAAAAAACTGCCAATTTTTTTCTTGATGTGTATGTAGACTTCATCTTTTGATTTTCAATAAATATTTGAAGTGACTGTTGGTAAATGATACCATCCAGTAGAACCAAAAGTACTTGCAGATGCTGTTCCTGTGTTGGACTTGGCAGAAGTCAGAGGGCCTTTGCCACCTGACAGTGCGAGCCCAGAGGGGTTTCCTCTCTGCCCTGTAGCTGGCACAAGGATGGTCGGTGCTCCGTTCCCACAGCCTTTTCTCTCTGCCTTCAATCTCAGGGAGCACTGAGCCCCATGGCTGGGTCAGAATCAGAGAATGTAGCGAGGTCATGAGCATATGTGTGTCTGTTCTCTGAGTCCCAGAGGAAGCCTGATGTCCACTACAATGCAGCGAGTATGATGTCAGTGAACGTGAGTCTTTAGGGATGAGTTGCAAGCATTCCTGCCCTTGGTCAGGAGTGAGATGCCAGCTCTGTCTGCCATACTTGCCCTTTGGAAAGGATGGTCTGGAATAAAAGACGTATAGGAGCACCAAGTACACAAGGCACACTTTCTTTCAATATGTCTTTGTCCTGTTCCCAAATCTCTCAAACTATTCAACCAGATATACTTACAGAGCATAAGGAGAAAGGAAAGATCATAAATTTGTGCAAGTGTTTGGAAGAAACAAAGAAACGTTTTTACTGAGATTTTAAATCTAACTTATTCCTACAAGTCAGCATCATTCTCTGTATTTTTAAATTATAATAATAAATAATAGCTAGTAAAATGAAAAGAATAATAAAAGCCAAGAGGAACATGGACTTTTGACAATTTATTGCCATAATTCTGTAGTGTAACTTCGTTTGCGTGTGTCATGTGTGCCAAACTGACTTTCCATGACTAAATTTTGAATCACATCAATATTAGGATTTTTGGTGAAAAGAGGGTAATATCTTGTACTTTTCTGAAATGCTCATTATTGTCTACCAAGCAACTTCAACGAAGGAAGAAAATGTATATTTTGAAGAGAAACAGCATAAAAATTATAAGCATCTTACATGTAGTCTTTCTATATGCAAATTACTCTGGTTTTACTTTCATATTAAGGATTAGAATTTGTTAGAATTGGATTAGTCAGGAATATTAGTGTTTTTCCAAGTAACATAGGTAGAGGAAGGGGATGAGTCCTAAGTGTGAGTCCGACTAAAGTTTCTTCTTTTTGAAGAAAGAGGGAGCTCTGGCAGAGGCGGGAAGAGCAACGCCTGGAGCTTTCGTGGCAGCGCTCATGTGGAGACCATCGAGTTCCATCAAGTGCCTAGGTGCTCTTAAGATTTGTTCGAGCCTTGAATACTTGGTAATCTGTCAAGATCTTGACATTTCTCAATTACTTTGGTAAATGTGTATAAATTATATCTTAAGTGAAAAAGTTTTCAAAGTTCTTCATGATCGAGAATTCATGCCAAGTGATGGCTGAGAGATACAGAAGGTATTAGTATCTCTGAAGGCAACTGTCATGAACTTCAAGACAAAGAAAATGTTTAAGATCTTTTTAATCTTCTGCTTAAAATATGGGACAAAAATCTACTTAAAGGAAAAGAAAAGGAAGGGAAGAAGGGAAAAAAGGAAAAAAGAAGGAAAAAACCCGTGAAAGCTGGTTCTTGTTGATGGCTGAATGTCAAACCCCCAAATCCAGGATGCTTCTTTATCAAGTGAGGAATCCAGACATGGCCATTCGCTGTTAACCATAATACTAGAAGGACTTTCCCTTGGAGAAAGGAAGAAGCATTGCTAGAAGACATTTGTAGGGTTGGTGGCACTGTGGCTAGAGAGCCAAAAGTAGGAAAGAAAGATGAAGCAATTGAGAGACCCAGACAGGAGGAGTCTGTCTTTCCTAACACTAAAGTGTGGTTGCGAGGTGAAGCTTGACAACAAAGGCATTGGCTACGCAGTCTAACTGACATAACCCACTGGAAAACCTGATCAGACTCAAGCTGACAGGAGCAAACGTCCTGGTTTGCTCTGCAGCAACAGTGAATGAAATTCACCGGGACAAAGTCAGTAGGGAAAGGCACAGTGTGCTTTGTGGATCCATGTCAACAAGCCCAGCTTTAGCCAGCTGGGACCATCAGAGGCCTGGACTGAAGGCAGTCACTAGTATGCCTGTAATAGGTGGCTGTTTGAGGTGGTAACCTCGGATTTCTCTTTCTTTCTTCTAGTTCCCCTAAAGGAATAAGAGTCCTTCATGAAATACTAAGAGTATTTGATGATAAGAGAGCAAGCCTTCTAGGAACTCTCCAGCGAGGAACATGTTTTCTCTCTGCCCTTTGCAGTTAGGATAGAGGATAAACATTAGTCTTTATTGAGAGCTTTTTTCATAGTTAGGGGATGACCTAATCAGACAAGCTTATAATTTTATTTTTTCCAATCAAGTTCCAATCATCATCAAGGTAAGAGCAATGGAACATGAAATTGTCACTTGCAGTGGCCCAATTCTTATGGGTTAGTGGACGTGTCGATCCTTGTCTGACTCTCAATTAGCTTCTTCCTTTAGCATTGGGAGGAAGAGCTAATGTTCCAGGACCAGCCTGTGGATATGGCCAGGCAGGCCGCTTGCTTCTCTTGCAGCTCTGCACCCTAGAGGTCCTCTAGCTGCTTTAACATGAAATAATGTCCCCTGCATTATAGTAAATGTTGGTCAATGACACGAGAATCAGGACAGTTGATCAAATCTCTGTCCATTTGTCACCTGTGTATTCCAAGAAAATCTGCAAGATATCTAATGGCATATTTCTACAAATCTGGTTTAATGTCCAAGTAATTCTGTAAGACATTAAGTGATCCCTAGCTAAGTCAAACTGTAATCTCACTTAACATTTAAATGCATGTCAGAATGGCCATGATAAATTCTAACTAAATCCAAAAGTCTGGCAATTTCTGGATGCCACCAGGAGCAGTGCAGTAGATGTTTCATTTATCTGAAGCATTCTTGTGGTGGTTTATTTGGTTTCTGTCATCAAGCTCTCTCACTCTGACGGGGAAACAAACAGGACAAGTAACTAATATGATATGTGCGTTTCATTGAAAAGTTTCTCTAAGATGCTCAGTTCTGGGTTGTGAATTCCTTAAGGACATTGATTCGTGTTCATGATACATTGTCATCTTCCAGAATAGGTGCTGGCAGACATTTGGGGCTCAATAAGGCATTAGTGAATGAATCGAGGCAGAAATTTTAGGCAGCAAGCTTAATAAGATAAAACCTTTTAAGGGAATGTAATGCACACCAGCAAAACCGTGGATCATGACATTACTGACCACGGAAGGCAATTAAACCCATTTTTAAAAGCTAAAATCATAAGCTCATAGTTCATTATGACATAGACCACACTTTTATAGACTATTTGGATAGTAAATATGTAGCTGAAACATAAGCTACATAGAAGATGTACAAACAGTTTCAGAAAGAAAATGTTGATTTTATTTGTTGATGAGTTCAATTATTTTGAAGCTTATTTGGTCTTTGTAATAGTAGATTATGTTTAAAGGAGTTGAGATCTTCTACAAAGCATAAGACAGCGGGAGAAACTGTTCTTATAAAACACATTTTTGTCTTTTTATTTGTACAATGTACTTACAAGTAGTTAACACATTAGATCTTGCTAATGAATTATTTATTAGTTGCTTAATTCCAGGTGGCATCCATCGTTTTCTTCAGAAGCCAAACATGGAAATTGTTCTGTGGAGCACAGAATGCTTTCTTTGTCAAAGATTGAACTACAAATATTTTTAAAGGCAGTTTTTTTGTCTTTTTTGGGAAACTACCTGATTGTTGGCTCTGTGAAAGATCCTTTTGCTAAGTGTTTGGAGATTCTGAAAAACAGGGACGCATCTATTCAGTTTGCAGATAACAGCCATGAGTTTAAAGGGCGTGGGCCTCGTTCCTTCTTCCTGAAGTTCTGTGACTTTCATAAGTATTTCCCTTAGAAAGTCCCATAATCCTGGAATGGAAAGACGCTCTGGGAAAAACCATTTGTCAGGAGCATATGCTGACTCTCCTCCATGCCGCATCCAGGCTTCCTTACCTGAAAACACCCTGGAGCAACTGCTCATGGCACAGCTTCTAGCCTGTCTGCTCAGGGGACTACTTGTGCCAGAAGAGCTGGCTTGCTGTTAAAAGTGGAATGTGCATCGGTGTGCGCTAAGTGGACAGACCAGAGGAAGGCTTGGAAAGTTATACTGCATGGGCTTCTGGTGAAGTAAGAGACGTGGATGCACGTGCCACATAGCAAACAATACTTGGCCTAGTTCACCGCTGCAGGACATGGTCGGAAATCACCAAGCACCCCCTAAGCACACACGAGGAGATGGCTCATTTTGAGATATCTGAAAACAAAGCCAGGGAAAAGAACACGTCCAAAACATTGCTTTCCTGAATTTGAATTTCATTGGAAGCTAGCTGATTGCTGGTAACTGGGGCTCTTGAAAACTGGGATGTATCTATTCACATACTCACTTTTCAGATGATACTTATGAAGTTGCAAACTATAAACAGGAACAATGTTAGTAACACATAATAACTGTTGCACTAATAGCTTAAATGACTTGAAACTCTACTAGTGAGAACTGTTTACTAGCAAGAAATGATTTAGAATGTCTATTTGGAGAGGATAAAATCAGGGCACTTCCTTGATCCCTGAATTCACCGAGTTGTCTCCTTGCACATTCATTAATTTGACAGGTATTTATGATGCTTCTTATGTGTCAGATGATAGCAGACTTATTATATGAGAGAAATGACTCTAGGCAAACAGACAAGCATAGTTTATTTTTCCAGTCACAAGCAAGCCAAGGTATAGATGC
The DNA here is from genome assembly GCA_004024765.1 of Zapus hudsonius. Lineage (NCBI taxonomy): Eukaryota > Metazoa > Chordata > Mammalia > Rodentia > Dipodidae > Zapus > Zapus hudsonius. Next base: position 4,093 of record PVHP010002908.1, on the reverse strand, counting down.
ACACACATGTTCATACGTGTATAGATGCACACACACATGTTCATATACTGAGAAGTTCTGAGAAGAAAAAGTAAGACAGGAAGTCATGGTGTGGACAGGTCTGTCTGACAAGATCTGTCAGGATATGTTTCATGGTTAGCAGGCCAAACATAGGGAAGACAGTAGGACAGAAAGCAGGCATTCCTTGTTATGGGATGAGGAAGACCGAGGGGACCTGGATGGAAGAGGGGCCAGGCGGCTCCATAGGATCCCAGTGGGTGTGTTAAGAAGGAAGCGGAGTTGTCAGGTGGACAGAAAGCTTGGAGCACTGGGAAAAGCAGGGTTTCCTATACAAATTGGGAGTTACAAACATCTGGATGGCATTTGACGTTATGGGATAGGAAGGACGAAAATGGAGGGAAGACTGAGGACAGGTCAGGGAGACCAGTGTGCTGGGGAAAGGGCGAGTGTATGTGGGTTCTGTGAGCCAACCAGCTAATGAACATTCCTCAGTACTGCTGCTGTGAGGCAGGGGAGTCCCGAGGAATGACCAAAATGTGTCTCAGCAGACGAGAAACCACTTCAGGAAGAAATTACTGATTAAATGACCAGGGGGAGAAAAATTAATGTAGTCGGCCATTAAGTTCCATGGTGTCTCTAATGCAACTTCTCTTTGGAACATTATCATCTACCTAAACACTACAAAGAGGCGTTTACCTCAGAGTCTCAAAAGGACCTTTGCTTTATGAAATAGGTAGGTTCCAAGTTTGCAGAGGTTGTAGTTCAATATCATTTGATATAACTTCACTCTCTGCTTTCCACCTGCATAGCACATGTGGACCTGTGTATTGCCTGTGTCTCCCACCGCACCTCCTTCAAAAGGCATGACCCCATCTGGGACCACCACTACCACTATGCACTGGAGAAGCAACCACCCAGGGATGCATGTGAGGGAGAAGAGAGAGTAGAGCTGAGGGCTCTTGGTCAGACCTGACCGCAGACAGGAGGCTGTCAGACATGGACCAGGGCAGGGAGCCCCAGAGGAGGAGTCCACCTCCACATCTAGACATTGTCAGGAAATTGACTAGGCCTTTGGGGGCGAGGAAGAAGGCAAGATGCGGGTGGGTGGGGCTGTCCTCACCGAGAACTTACCTCTTCAGCTTTCTTTTTTTTTTTTTTTTATTGTCCATAATGAGTTACAATATTTAGTGGGCAAACAATGAGTTGTTATCCCCGATTCCCCTCCCCAATCCGCTGGATAACCTCCTCCATGGGTCGTCTGGATCAGTCCTTGTGACAGGGGACCATGGATAGCCTAGTATTCAGCCAGGTTCTCCTGGCCATACCTCTGGATAATCTCCCCCACCATGGCTCTCACAATCTTTCCTTCCCTCTTCCACTCAGTTCCCTGAATCATGGTGGATGAGTATTAAGGCTGCTTTAAGGTTGTGAGCTTAGGGGTCTTTGTGTCAAAAATCATTGGTTTCTGTCTCACTGGTTTATCCTGTGTTGATTTAATGGCTGTGGCTGTGGGCCCCTTGTTCATCCCGTCATTCTCTGCGGGGTTCCATTTGGATCCTCCACGATATGACTGTGGTGGCTCCTCTTTTGCCAGAATCTCAGCTATCGGCCTATGGTTGGTTGGAAGGGTTAGATGGGCCCCAGCTCTCTCGCTGCATCCTGAAAAATACAAACACAATCTCCATCGGAGAGTGAGATCAGTGTAGGTTAACAAATATACACATTTCTGGATTACCTAGATTCTATTTTTAGTAGCCTCCCCGTCAATCGCTCCCATAGTGCAACTTGTCTTGGGAGCCCAAGAGTACGGGATCCGGTGCCTATCGCCCTGAATCCCTAGTTCCAGACAAGGGGTCCCCCTCACTAAGTGGAAAATTGGCCAAATTTGAAAGCTGTTGATTGTCTCCCCCAGGCCCAGGTTCCTCCATTACATAAGTGCTCCTTTCTTGATTCTCTGTTCTCTCCCAGTAGGAGGTGTGGTCTGCCTACTAATGGCCGTAGTCTGTGTTTCATGCCAGTGGTCTCTGTTTAGTCCAGCTGTCGTTGATCATTTTCCCCTGGCAGCCTGTGCAGTGCCTTCCAGCACTCCACTAACTGCCTTCTGGTGGCTGGATACCATTCCGGACGTTGAAGAGTTTCTTGATGCTGGTCGATGGCTGTCTGTGGTTTCTTCAGTAACAGGGTTTTGCCTCAGGCCTGGGGAGGGCACTCAAGAGCTTTGACAGAATTCTGTCTTGTTGTTGGATTCTCATGAGTCGCTTTGGTCAACAGCTCAGTGAGGGAAGGAACCAGTGGTTGGAACCAGGGGTTGTCAGGCTGATCTAATTATTCACAGGCTTAGACTCTCTCCCCTACTACTCATGGCCCCTCTTGCCAGGTGACGCTCACTACTTTCTCATTAGGTTTCAGTATGCTCGTAAAGATTTTATAGTTTTGAACCTAATATGGTTTATCCTCATGCTTAAGCCATTCCCCTCCCCCATCCCTTACCCTTCATTCATAACGTCTCACTTCTTTCTACTAGTCTGCATAAAGTTAATAAGATCGACAAACCCCTGGCCAATCTAATCAAATGAAAAAATGAGAAAGCCCAAATCAACAAAATCAGAAAGGACAATGGTGAGATCACAACAGATCTTGAAGACATTGGAAGAATCACCAGGTCATACTTCCAAAACCTCTACTCCACAAAATTAGAGAACCTGGAAGAAATGGATAAGTATTTGGACACCTACCAACTGCCAAAACTTAATCCAGAACAGATAAAAGCACTAAATAAACCTATCACATCCGCTGAGATTGAAGATGTAATCAAAAACCTTCCCAAAAGGAAAAGCCCAGGACCAAATGGTTTCTCAGCTGAATTCTACCAAGACTTCATCACAGAGCTAAAACCACTCTTTCTGAAGCTTGTTAGAAGCATAGAAAAAGAGGGAAGTCTACCAAACACCTTCTATGAAGCTACCATTATCTTAATCCCCAAACCAGGCAAGGATGCAACAAGAAAAGAGAACTATAGACCCATATCTCTGATGAACTTAGATGCAAAAATCCTGAACAAAGTCCTAGCAAACCGGATACAACGCTACATCAAAACTATTATCCACCCTGACCAAGTTGGCTTTATCCCAGAGATGCAACATACGCAAGTCGATAAATGTCATCCACCACTTTAATCGCCTCTTCAGCTTTCTAAGGTTCCAGCCACCTCCTTTCGGAGGGGTCATCCCAGCGTGCTGGTCACTTCACGGTTCTGCAGTTTGCGCCCACCAGGGGCTCATGTCTTTCCCTGCATTCTTTTCAAAGCACTGAACAGAGTCGGTGTTCACTGAGCACCGCTTGAGCTGGAGGAGGGGTTCAGCCGAGGGGGACCCGGGGCTGTGTGGCTGTGTGTGTGTGCAGAGTGGTTGTTTACTGCGAGGGTCAATGAGCCCATTAAGGCCTTTCTCTTAACCAGATGGGAACCGTTTCAGGGCAAAAGTGAGTCTGTTAAGGAGATGGTTATACTAGGGTTGCCCACAAGGCATTGGTTAATTTATGTCCTGTATAGTGTTTGGGAAATATTTCTTGCTAATCTGAAGTTCAACTTTAACTTAAAATCTTGTGTATGTGGAACAACTTTGGCAACCCTGCTTGCATAATCACTTCAAAATGTAAGCATATAAAGTACTCCCACGCTGTGAAAAAACCATCCGTGGTTGGTGTTTGGGGCTCATGACTGTAGTTTGCTGACTTTGATTTAATGCATTGCTCAGAGTTCAGTTTCAGTAAAGAGAAGATACTTTCAGACTGGAATATAATGCAGGAATTGAAGTGCTTACAACATCCCAGGAACAATTGGAAGGAGACTTTGCACTGTACCTCTAGGAACAAGCGGCAGAACCATCCATAATTGACCTACACATGCTGTCCCAGGATCAGTGTCTAGTTTGTGCTCCTGGTCTCGAGGAGGTCTGTTGCCTCCAGGAACTCTCTTCATCATCTTACCTCAGAAGAGGGAGCCACACCGTGTCTCCTCAGCAGTACCAGTTAATTCTGCTTCAAGGGTTTCCATCTCTCCATTGAATTCCATTTGCTATTGGAGTCCCATGCA
>PVHP010002907.1:0-82116 GCA_004024765.1 Zapus hudsonius | reverse complement strand
AAAAGAAAGTCATCAGCTAGCATTTAAAGCCCCGATTTGCTGTAACCTGCCCACTTCCCATCCCCACCCATGTATGAGGTGAATGAATTGTTTGTGACTTCCTGTTCTTCTCTGACTAATAAAAGCTTGAGTGACCACTTCCACAGTGGAACGAGTCATTGCCACTCAGGGCAACCTGAACCCATGTTCCCAGTCCATGGCCATTCATGTCTGGCTCATCTCTTTGGAGAAAGAGCCATGTTTTGTCTACATACTCACTGAATATATGAATCAGTGGGTGATGATGAACTCTTTTTTTAAAAAAATTTTATTTATTCATTTTCAAGCAAAGAGAGAGAGAGAGAGAGAGAGAGAGAGAGAGAGCGAGCGCGCACACCAGGGCCACCACCTTGTGGGTCTGGCTTATGTGGGTCCTGGGGAATTGAACTGGGGGCCTTAGGCACTGGAAGCAAGTATCTTAACCACTGAGCCATCTCTCCAGCCCCATGAACTCCTTTTTGACAAACAAGGAAACTGAGACTTAGTTCTAGATTCTTCCTGAGGTTGGAAACCTCTGACTGACTCTGCACCTAAGTTTCAGGGGTGATTGGAACGTTAAGTGACCCCAGAACCTCAGCCTCATGTGTTTGTCATTAAACCACCTGCTTAGCCCACAGCTGGAGGAGCCTTTGGGAGGTGCAGCTTCGCTGGAGGAGGGGCATTGCTGGGGGTGGAGGTGGACTGTTCACAGCTAGCTCTTTCAGACTGTATATGTTCTCTCTCTCTCTCTCTCTCTCTCTCTCTCTCTCTCTGCTTTGGATGTGTGACATAAGCTGGGTGTCTTGCTTTTTCTACACCCTCATGAATCTTTTCCCTAAAACTTTAAGGCTGAAATGAATCCTTTCCTCCTCCCATAAGCTGCTTCTAGTCAGTGTTTTGTCCCAACCATGACAGATAACTGCTGTGGCTTCTGTTTATAATGTTGTGAGTTGAGGCACAGAGATGGTGACCCAGGGGAAGGACACTGTACCCATGTAAAGACGCCACAGGATAAATATCCATTGTCAGACAGAGTTGGGGCTGGCTAGGTTTCAGGGGTGGGTGGGGCAGGGAGGAAATGACATAAATCTTAAAGCAGCTGTCCCCTTAAGTTGGCCCAGGAAGGATCAAAGACATCAACAGGACAACGCACAACGCTGAGTGGTGACACATGAGCGAAGGGTCTGACTGACAGTAAAGGAATTATTTCATCAGAACAAAGGCAACCAGGAAGGCTGGAACAAGACAGAGGCCTCGTGCATGTCTAGGGGCCCCATGGATGGTGATTACAAAACAGACCTAATAAGATTCCATCTGATAATGAAACTGCTACAGAACTCTGATGATGGCCGGGATTTTAATAAGCATCCCCCAAAGAGTGCTCAGTCCATTTCAGAAATGCCCGTTCTCATCATTAAATTCTAAAGTGGAAGAAGAAGGACCACTCTACCTAGCTGTTTCTTATAATAATGTACATTGGGCCCTGGAAACAATGCTACTGCAACATTCCAAGCTGGGGGGGAGGGGAATTTTAATATTCTCCCTGCAAATGTAAATAGAACTTTACTAACTAAATTCCATGTTTGGGTTATAATCCAGGCCCTAGCACCAACCAGTGTTAATGTTTGGAAAAAATCTCTCTTCTCTTGAGCTAGTGAGATAGTATAAACTTGCCTCTAGAAGAAAAAAAGGAAAACAATTATGTGTACACTATCATAAAAGTCTATTAACCCTGACTTGGATAAGATACAGTAAATGGACATCCAGTCTCTCCATCTTTTTTCAGGTAACCAGTTCTGTTCCATGGATGGGGAAATTTGAAGAGACAATCCTGCAACTTAAATACAAATGATCACAATGGCCATCAGCCACACAGAGCCCCAGGTGTAGGCTTGTAGGTACCCCAGTTCTGGGCCCACTCACTAGCTTCACGTCTACACCTGGGCACACCCCCACACAGGGATGGCTAAGGGTGCTGAGGTACTAAATGTCACCAGTCATCGGAGCAGACCATGGGCTTTGTTGGGGTCACTGGTTGGAATCATTTCCAAGTGACATTGGTCCTGTTCTTACGATCCAGCCTCTGCGGGACCTAGATTCCAGAAGCTGCAGAAAGTCCTCATGACCTCCAATCTCAGCAGAGGAAAAGCTAGCAGTAGAATGATGAAAGACCAAGGTGAAAGAGAGAACAGTGGGGGTTGGGGGGCTGGGGATCTGACTGCTCTATTTTTACATAATCTGGACAAAAAACGTGGTCATGTGAATCACTAGGTGGTGCCAATTACAGGGGAGAGAGAGAAACCCAGAGGGTTCTATGAAGCATGGCGAAGAGGAAAAGCCAGACTAATGTGCAGGCAAGCTGGGGTTCGCCTCCACTTGAAACCAGATTTGACAATCCTGTGCAGATGAATGCAGCCACACAGAGACACTAGTGCCAGGACACATCAGCCTTTGGCCCTCCCAGAATGTATTCATGTGACCAGGAGAACCAATGAGTAAAGAAAAAAAGAACAGTCACATGGAACAGCACTTAGAGGTTTCATTTCCTCGGTGTGAGAGTGAGTTCCTTAGGTGTCCACGGGCTCAAATGGCTCCTTCAGTTGAGGAATTCAGATTTCAAACAGGAAGAACCCAGCCAAGCATTCTTTTCCTGGAATTAAGAATCAGGTCACAGTCAACTCAAAAATAACTTCGTAAAGGCTAAAGATGGGAATAGATGTGATTCTATAAATAACCAGAGACATCCATATTCATTGTGAGCCTGTTAAATTCACTGGACAAAGGCTTCAGAAAAGCTGCCGGGGATCTGAATTTACTTTAAGACTGGCATACATATTCATGGCCTTGATGCGTTCGCTCTAATCAACAAATCAAAGTGCTCCACTAATTAAACATTGATTGCTTGTTGCACAAAGGTGAGCATCAACCTTCTTAGCCAAGGTTTGAGTTTCTTCTAAGAAATTATGATAGTTGAGCTTTTTTTTTTTTTGTTTTGGAACCATTTTATGCTTAATGAGAACATTGCTCTTAATGAAACTTCATTTAAGCTAACGACTACCTTGGTTTAAGAAATCACTAACTGATGACAGTCTGTCTTTGAAAGGCCCAGATGTGACAGATGACACCAGGGACATGGTGAATCAGCTTTGATCACTTTTCTGGGCTTGGCCATTGGGCCACAGGAGGAACTAGAGTGCCTCAAAAGATTTCAGCTTTAGACTTTTAGCCAACCCATCTACTTGTGATGAAAACATTTCCAATGCCGAGGTGGCCAGGAAAAAGACACAGAACTTATTCTTATGAAGTCACAAAGGCAAGGCCTGAGCCTATCCTATTAACTCCCCAGGGAAGCCCCAGGAAGCCGCAACTATGGGTCTAATTACTGATGCTCACTCTGATTTTCTCATCATCATTGCCATCTATACTTTCCCCCCATAGGATGGCATTACTGAGTTTACCCGGAGGGGAATGCATACTTTAGTTAACTGAGAGGATTGCCTTCCCCTCTCTAGTTGCTGAGTGAATCAATTTAAAGCATCTCACCAAGACATAGACAGAAGTTATGCACTCTACCTGGCTGATGGCTTTTTGAAGTATAGGACACTTTCAGAAGCTGCAAGTGTCAAGGAGCTCCTTAGACTGGACATGATGCCACTCTTGCTAATTATTGCTTCTTCCTAAATGAATCAGGCTGAGTGGAGGTGCGCCGTGGAAAATCCCTCGGAAATAATGTGAGTGAGTGATGCCTGCCACTTGCAGATGGAAGAAAAAGAATTCTGAATCATAGGAAGATAGCAAGAAGAAGAGGCTAGTGGGGAAGAAAGTTGGTTCTGGATTCTTATAGGGTCGGACTGAAATCCTTTGCGGTGTGTTTGTTGGGGACCCTGGGTTCCTTACTTAACCAAGTGGAGTCTTGGTTTTCTCCTCTGTAGAACAGAAATGACAACTTCTGGATCTTGGTTGGTTATAACATAGCAATTAAGATCACACCTATGAGGATAGAAAGATGGCTCAGCGGTTAAAGGTGTTTGCTTGCTTGTCAAGCCTCAAAGTCCAATGACCCGGGTTCAGTTTCCCAGTACCCACATAAAGCCAGATGCACAAAGTGGCACAATGTGTCTGGAGTTCATTTTCAGTGGCATGAGGCTTTGTCACACACATGTTCTCTGTCTTCATTTCTCTCTCTCTCTCTTTATCTCTCAAATAAAATTTAAAATATCACACCTTTTACATGAAAGTCTTACTGGCCTGCTTTATAAACATTGGATGCAAACGTTATTTTAAATATTATTAATATTACTAGTGATGTCTGGCCAGTACCACAGCAACATATAAACAGGCAGAGTTTTATAAACTTGACTGAATAAAACCTAAAGACCATTATGCATTCCTACCCTGGGACTGATAGGGTGTTGTCTAGCCAGAAATGGCTCCATTCTGATAGACAGGAAACATACAAGTGACACCCTCATGGTCAAGGTGGAAATGGAGGAGCCATCCCTATTTTCACTTCCTTGTTTAAGCCACCGCCCTTGCATCTCAGAGAGTGACTTCTCAGTGACTTCCCATCCTCCTTGCACTTCCAAGCCCTCATCTGTCCACCTGCAACACTGCAGCAGCCATGCATTACTGTCTCCATGTTTAACCCACACGGCCAAATCCCAGTTCCACCCAGAGCCAGGTTTCCCTGCTTTGAACCATCTGGTGGCTTCCTACTACCTTCACGATGAAGTCTAAACCCTGCTCACCCCTGCGACCTCTCGTTCCACTGCTCTCCTCTTACTCAGCCACTCCAGGAGCACACAGCCCCCTCCATTCCTCAAAAGGGCCGTGTCGTTCCCTTCTAGGTCACATACAAGCTGCCGGACTGGCTTCCTTCTTGACACCTAGACAGACTCTGCTAAGATGGAACCATTGAATGCCTCCGAAGATGACTGATCCTTTGTTGGAGTTTCTCATGTCTCAAGCTCAATCATGCACCTGCTGGCTTATCTTTGAATCACCTCACTAGACCACAGGCAATGGGGGAGAAGGCCCACACTCACGGCCATCCTGCCTGCACATAGGGTAGTGTTTGGGACAGTATTAAGGTAAGAATGAATGATGCCAGCATAGCCATTAGGAAAGATGAGATTTGGACTCATTTCTACATTGCTTCAGAATCAAGAGAAAATCCTGTTGTTAGAAAGGATGAAGTGTCTGATTACATCATCTCTTCCCTGCCCCTCCCCCTCCCCCAGAGCTGCTGCTCTGGGAGTCAGGAGTGTCCAGCTCTGAGAGGGGTACACAAGCAGAGCTCCATCAGCGGTCAGCAGCGCACAGGAAATGAGTGGATTACCTGGCAGGTGGCTTTCACCTCTCCAACTGAGATAAAAGAGGCTTCACTCTTGGCAGTGAGACATCAGTCCTGTGGGGTGTCAGTGGAGAAGACAGTGGGACTGTGTCCTCAGGACACACCAGCTCTGCCAGCCATGGCCATGACTGCAAGTGTCCCTGTGTCCTCAGGGCCTGAACCATGGCTTTCTGAACTGTTATAGGAACATGCTCAATGAAGTCACAGCCACGGCTGAAAGCAAACACATCCTACTGTGGTGAACACAGACTGCACCTCAGAACTAAGTGCCAGGCTCGCCCTGACTAGGTGATGGGGAGAGACACGGTTAAGTGAGAGAAAACACAAACAGCACATGTTCCAGAACATTCCAAGCTCTTGGCACAGGCCCAAGCATTCTGTAGACATGAATTCTTGTCCTCACAACATCCCTACGAGAAAGGCATGACCACTGCCCTGCACCAATGAGAACATTAAGATGCCAAAGGTTCAAGGTCAAACATACCTGCCAAGGCAGGAGGAGTATCCAGACAGATCAGTAAACAGTAACATATCCTGCCACACAGGCCAGGAGCTCAAAGGCAAGTATCATCCTTTGCAGTTTCTCTTTAGAATCACAGGTCATGTTCAAAAACTGAACGTCCTTGTCAAGGCTGCCAAGCTGGGCTGGACTCCCAAAAAAGCCAGTAACATTCCCTATATCAGAGTACACTTCGAGTTAGGTTAAAGAACGGGCTCCTGGCCAAACTTACCCTAGCTTACCTTCCCTAAGTGTGCAAGCATAAAGCTTCTGAGTGGTCTGAGCTAGAACTCTCCAGCACCCTGAAGCTTCCCGTCCAAAAGATGGCTCGTCACCTCGGTCACCTGCATGTCCCTGCAGGACTTTCAAGTCACACAAGCCACGTCTCCAAACGAGGAGAGGTGGGTTATGCATCATTGGCATATGGAGACAACCAATAGCAGGAAGATTTTAGAGAGGGGCATGGAGTGGGCAAACCTTGCTGCAACCCTGCTGGATTGTTGAACCTGGTTTTTACTACCTGGGGCATGTGACTTGCCTTGCTCATTTCTGTTTCCTCATCTGCATTACTCAATGGCCCCTTCAGGATGTTAATAGACATATTAAGTAAATGCTAATCTAACCCTATAAATTGAAGTTGCTTTTAATATGTTGCAACCAGCATAATTAATACGAACAGGAAAACATCATATAAATATTACCAGAGCTGACATTTATTAAGCATTACCAACATGCCAGGCAATGCCTTATGCATTATATTTGGCTTACTTTATGGAATTCTTAACTGTCCTCCAAAGATAGGGGAATGATTAACCTCATTAAGAAAACGGAGTTGGAGAGCACAAAGCTTGCCTGATAATTAGAAAGGGTCACGCCATAGATGAACCCAGACAGGTGTCTTCAGGACCACGCACTGAACCCAAGACCCCATGAACCTGTCAGCATTCAGCGATATTTGTCTATGAGTGAAGATGTATATAGAAATACATCCCTTTACCCTTAGTAACAAAGATCTCCTCAGCTCCATTCTCAAGACTCGGGTCTCTCTTCTGGTGTAGACTCTCTGGGGACCCTGTGTGGCCTGTCTAAAGGATCGTTTCCATGTGTGACACCAGCCAGCACCTCTCTCACTCTTCCTAAATCAGATGCCCAGGATAGGCACCTGCAGGTTTAAAGCAGGCCAACCTGGTGAGCCTTCCCAACAGGGGCCATTGTGGGTTGAAACCGATACACCAGCATTAGCGTTCTCTTGATTTCATGTTACATGTCGGGGATGGGGAAGAAAGGAGTCACAGATACAACGGAGTCTCCTTCTTGACTTTTCTGATCACCCTTTAACTTCCAGGAATAAGGTATAGACTTCAGTGGCAAGACTTTTATTAGGTCTGGAGATGGGCTTATCTTTGCTTTACTTCCAGATAACAGCAGGCCACCTGAGCTCTCTGCTCAATGGCCTGTGGGCCCCACGTCCTGTGGCATGAACAGAGACAGAGAGGAGGGGGCTATCCTATACTGCAACTCAGAGAAAGCGAAAGGACCAGCAACCAGCATTTACTGAGCACATGAGATAAACTGGGGTTGTACTAATGGTTTAATCAAACAGTTCAGCCTGGACCCCCTCAGCATATGCTCCACAAAGTTGACCTACTTTTGTGAGGATTTACTGTCATGATTATTAGTTTTAATTGTTATCACATCCTAGGAATCCAAAATTAAGCATGGCTTTCTCAAAGCAGCACAAGAATTGAACTGGGCATGTGGTACACACATGCCTAGGCTACACAGAGAGCCCGCCTTAAAATAAATCATAAATAATAACAGCATCCTCAATGAAGGATCAGAAAACTGGACATTTACATGTAGAAATAAATGAAACTAGATACTTATCTCTCACCCTGCACACACATCAAGTCCATATTCAGGACCTCAACATAAAACCTGAAACTCTGAAGCTCCTAGAAGAAACAGTCAAGAGTATGGTACCAGATAAAGGCAAAGGAAGGGACTTTTCTGAGTAACACTCTGGTTGCTCAAGAAATAAGGCCATCAATCAATGAATGGGACCTTATGAAGTGACCAAGCTTTTGTGTGGTCAAGAAAATCACCAGCCAGGTAAACAGGCAGACTAGAGAGTGGGAGAAAAAATGTTTTCTGGTTGTACATCTGACAGAAGATTCATATGTACACTACATCAAGAACTCAAAAAAGATAACTAAACTTCAAGAGAAATAACCCAAACAAAGGGCGCTGGAACTGAACAAGGAGTTCTGGAAAAAAAAAAAAAGAAATACAAATGGCTAATATTTAAAAAAGTAGACACCACTCAGTAACAACACACTTGGGTCAGGTGAACCCTGCTGAGTACTAGGCTATCCATGGTCCCCTACCACAAGGACTGATCCAGACGGCCCATGGAGGAGGATATCCAGCTGACTGGGGATGGGGAGGGGGGGGCCAATGAGGAATTGGGGATAACAACTCATTGTTGGCCCACTAAACAATGTAACTCATTATGGACAATAAAAAAAAGTAGTCACCATCCTTAGGCATCAAGGAAATGTAAATCAAAATGACTGTGAGATTCTGTCTCATCCCGGTTAACACGATGATCATAAAACAAATGACGATAAATGCCAGAGAGGAGGTGGGCAAAGAGGAAACCCGATTCCCTGTTGGGAACTGGTGCAGCCATTATCAAAATCAGTGGGAGGTTTCTCAAAAAGCAAAAAACAGAACTATCACATGACCAACTAAATCACTCCTAGGCATCTGCCCAAAGGAGTTTAAATCTCTCCTGTGACAGTGATACCTGCACAGCCATATTCATTGCCACTCTTTTCACCATAGCTCAGAACTGGAATCACCTGGATGTCCACTAATCAATGGGCGATGAAAATACGGTGCAAATACACAATGGGATTTTATTTAGCACTGCAGAAAAATGAAATTTCCAAGTAAATGGACAGAGTTGGAAAATCTTACAGCGAGTGTAGTAAGACTGCCTTCTGTTTTCTTGCCTATGTAGATCCTGGCTTTCAATGTTTTAGATTTTTGTGTTCAAGTGGGCTTAAGTCTCTTTAGAAGCCAGGAAGTAAAGAAGCCATGGAAGAGATCTTTAGGGGATCGAGATAGTGAAAACACATGTGATATGACACTAGGGAACAGAACCATTGTGGAAAGGTTTAAGTGAGTGTCGGGGAAGAGGTTGGAGGAAAGTTTAACCAAAATGAAAGACACATGAAGAAGCCATATAACCTATTACTTTATAAGCTAATTAAAATATCAATAAAAAGGACAAAGAGTGTCAGAGGTACACTGGCATGGGTGGATAACGCACTTCACAGAAGCCATAGGTTATTAAACAAAAAATCTAGGTGCCAGTGGAGAATGCTTCTCTATGAGTTGTTGGCCGGAGAGGCCCCAGAATGTCCCTAAAAATAATACAGGCTATTACCATTGCTATTGGTTGCCCACCAGAACTAGATGCAAGATCTTGCTGCTGAAAGTACCATACACTTAGGTTGAGGACATGGATCAAGCTGGTACTGATCTGGAAGCTTCTTCCCTGCTGGCTTGCATTCACAGTACAGGAAGGTGCTATGCAGGCTGCCAGGGGTGAAAAGTCATCAGTAGTCCTACCTAGATGTGGATCCTGTGTGTTACCATAGCAACCTACCAAGAAAGATATGCTTACTGGTGCAACAGTGGTATGAATTTTGAGGGTGGTGGTGGTAAGCAAGCACTTTCTGATTAAATGGGAGACCTTCTCCACAGGACAGAATACATGCCTGGTACTATAAACTTTGTCAAAACCCTATGGCTGAGAAGGTCACAGGACCTAGTGGGGAAACCTACTACTCCTGTTTTGCTAAGTGGACACATTGCATCCATCAAACTGTCTTCTAAATATTGATACTTGGAGCCAAAGATCAATGCTGCTCTTAGCCTTGGTCAGAGTTCCTTTCGCAATGTTGGGAATGGCTGATGCAGTGATTTATAACTGGTCTAAGCATTGAGGGAAAAAAAGTAACTGTTGGGTGATCAGCCATAATTTGGACTAGATAGATTATAGATACATAGAGATAGATTATTGAAATAGAGATATATAGATATGTCCAGGGAAGAGGAGGAAGTAGGAATGTAAGAGCCAGGGGATGGGATGGAGTGCTGTGGAATGCTGTCTTCTGGAGTCGACGAGGCTGCTGGTGGGGTTATTTGCACAAGACTGGGTAGAGCGGATGGGAGAGGAGCACATGAGACCCTTCTCCTCCAACAGGAATTGTTATTGGCAGTTAATGGTTGCCGGTGGAAAGAGAGTTATGTTATTCAATGGCACTGTCCTAGCCAATAATCCTCATTCACACTCAGGCTAGCAGCCCTAGTTAAACTCAATGGCTCAAGCATAAAAACCAAACAGGCAGGAAGGAGGAAGAGGAAGATGGTCAGCAGGAGTGTGTGTGGAGGGGGGAATAAGAGGGCAAAGTGGGGGTGGATATGAGCAAAATACATTGTGTACAAAGTATTGCAGATGTGTGATATTGTCAAAAATTTAAAAAAAGAAAACAACAGGGTTGAGATGACTCAGTGGTTAAGGAGCTTGCCTGTAAAGCCTAATGACCTGGGTTCAATTCCCTACGACCCATGTTAAAGCCAGAGGCACCAAGTGGCACGTGCATCCAGAGTTTGTTTTCAGAGGCTGGTGGCCCTAGCACGCTCTCTTCTCTCTCTCTCTCTCTCTCTCTCTCTCTCTCTCTCTCTCTCTCTCTCTCTCTCCCCCCCTTGCAAATAACTAAAAATATTTTCTTAAGGATTAAAATACAAAGATAAGTAAAATAGAATTTCACCCAACACTGCTCCTAAAAGCATTTTAAAGGCTGTAGATGTCTTCTCTCCAGCAACATGGATCCAAGCTCTTCTCTGCCCGCGCACTCTTCAAACCAAAGGAGACTCAGTGTCACTATGTGTGCCTCCTAGAAACTTCTCAGTGTCACTGTGTGTGCCTTCTAGAAACTTTCCTCCTCCCCCCAACCTAAGCATCATGTCGTTGTCCCTAATTTTGACAGGCTCTGAGCAGGAAAAATATAAAACAAAACAACAACCAAAAAAACATGTTTATAAGGAAGGAGTTGGGGGGGGGGGGAAGAGTAGCATTTACAAGTTCCGGCTGGTGAGTGGTGAGCTCTGCAGGCATGGCCTTATCAATTACTTTCCGCTGTCCCAGTATTATTGATATGGGTGAATTTGGGCACACTGCCTGCATGTTTTATAGATGAGATGAGATCCAAGAAGGGTCGAGAAAGGCCACCTAACCTTCTTCTACACTAAGAAAGACTGCCAACCACCCCCTACACCCTTTATGTATCTTGAACTAAGACAAAAGCAGAATTCATGGTTTGTAGAGGGAGGGCAAGCAGGATGGGGTGAACGGTGATGGAGCCTGAGGCCCAGCTGACATCAGTCAACAAATCTCCCTTTGGCTTCCGTTTCCTCATTTGTAAAACTGGGATCTTAATGTTTGTTTCATGGGATCTTTGTGGGAAAAGCACGTCCGTTCTCCGCCTGATGGACCACCTTTCCAAAACAAGCCCGGTATGTATTCTTGGGAAGGTGGCAGCCATGGCCTTCCCCCTTGCAATATCAAATCCCACACCATGCTAGGAATTACCGGTATGGTGTTTACGATTTCCTATTTTCAAAATATAGTTTCCATTAGGCAACTCAAAGCCATTAAGACTGCCAAAGCCCTAAATCACCAGGCCACGCGGGACGGGCTCTGCATGACCTGCACGCAGTAAATGAACTGCTTCTAAGTGCCAGTTAGATGGGGAGACGGTTTGATTTTTGCTCCGATATGACTCAAGCTGATGGAGATACCGTAAATATTCTTCCCAAAGCTGGTAACATTACCATTGGTAGCAAACTTGAAACCATTTTCATAATAATTTCTCGAGCCAGGAACCCGAGAGCGGCTTGGATGACAGCTGAGAAGGTGCAGGGCTTGATGAGCTCAGACTAACCACATATTGCCTGACTGCTGTCCCTCCATTAGAGCCCCTCCCCCACGGAGAATTGACTCTCAGTGTCGCTCACCCAGGAACCCTGCCTTCAGCCTGAAAATGGCCAGGAAAGCTCCTTGTGTTAGAGATGGTGAAACTATGCTTCATGCAGTTAATCAATGTATTGCTTATTCCTGAGATCAAGGGTTGTTTTTTTTTTTTTTGTGTGTGTGTGTGTGTTTTGCAGTGCTGAGGACCGAACCCAGGGCTTTGTGCTTGCTAGGCAAGCGCTCATCCACTGAGCTAAACCCCCAACCCCAAGATCAAGTTTTAAAAGATGCACATCTGACACTTTGTATACAAAGACAAAACCACAAGAAATCCAGGGTAAGATAAGCTCTCAAACTCTCGAGGTAATAAATCCATATTTATGTTCTGCGCACGAAGACCCCAGGACTTGCAAACTCCCAAGGACCCACCGGAGTCCTTCCTAACTGGTGTATTTGCCAACATACTAGATTCCATATTGATTTTTCCTTTCTGAGCCAGGAATGAGAGAACTGGAGAGCAGCCATTATTTTCTCCTTGTAGTTCCAATTCAACAGAATTTTAGGGTGACACATTCACCCCGTTATGTATTGGATAATTGAGCAAAGAGGCGGAAGACAGCTGTACAAAAGAAGTTAAGTGCATTTCAGCTTGGTTCCACGTTCTGTCAGCCTCTATGAGCACTTTTGAGGACGTGCTTAATGCACACGTCCCCTCCCCCACCCAGCAGACCTCTCAGGAATCATCTCAGAGAAACTGAGGAGGGATGAGCTGAAGAGGTGAGCAGGAAGGAGCTCACTGGCTTTTTACTTCCAAGTCGACTGGGCCAACGATTTCCCTGGGGGACTCAGAACACAGCAACCCATCGGAGTCAAGGGAGAGTTAAGAAGGAACCAGGCCTCTGTATTTTCTAAATGCTTTAGAGAGATTCTTTTTTGTCTGAATAATTTCTTGACATTCTTTAGGGCCTCACAGTAACTCTCCCATGAGCCTGAGAAGGCGTTAGGGAGAACACAGCAAAAAAGATTCGTTTACATTACAGGTCAGACACCTGGTCTGGGACCAGAAGGCATTGAAGAGGTCTAGGTGAGACTTTGCCAATGAGTTACCATTGCCAACCTGTGCCATCATCTCACCAGGCAAGGCCGCTAGGAGTGGCTATTGGAAGGGGGAGGCTTGCCCAGCATTCCATTTTATAGCTTTCATCTTCTAATTTTGCTGCCTGTATGCCACGCGTCCAGCTCTGTGCCAGTGATGGAAGAAAGGTAGAAAGATCTAGAACTGCCTATAAGCTTGGCCAGCATAATATGACAAGGTTTAATTCCAAGGGCGTCCATCCCTCAGAACTCTCTCCAGAATCCTCTCAATGGTGAGGTGCTTATCTCTAGTGAGCCGAAGCAAGTTGGCACACAGTTCTCATTCTCATCAGGTAGTTAGACAGGTAAACCCCTGTTACCCACAGAGAAAGAAGACTGAGACATGAGCAGCTCTGGAAGGGACCTCGAGGTCCCCATTCTCTTCCCTAGAAGACAGAGACATTGAGGCTAGAAGTAAGGAGACCACAGCCTCATATGTGAGCCCCCATTACCACAGACCCCTGTTCAGGGTCAAACCCACTCCAGATGGTTATCTCGGTTGCGCCTTAGCTGTGTGACTTTAAGCTTGTCATTAAGCATTTCCGAGGTTCTGGAATCAAACAGGGACAGTGGGGAACTTACTGTAAGAAGGCTGTTGCTGAGTGTGATGTTGTGACATATGGCCCCTGGCACTGACTTCTGAGATCAAATCTCACAAATTCCTAAGACCCTCATCAAAAGGGCTGCTGGGAAAATCTTTTGTTCTATATGATCTTTTTTTAAAGTTTAGTTAAATAATTTAATTCCTGGAACACTGCTCCTAAGACCCATGGAATCTCCAGGGTGATTAGCATCTTTCATAGGCTACTAAGATGCCTCAAGCCTGGGACCCTAGAGAGCCCCAAGGCAGGGGCTGGCTCACTCATGATTAGAGGGTCGCTTCTTTCCCTTCCATCCCCCAACCTACAGGCCTGACCAATGAGCAGCGCTTTAGCCAATCAAGGCCATGTAATGGAGCCGCACGATTTGGAGAGCCTTCAGATAGTGGAACTCTCAGGCTTTGGAGGACAGTAGGGACAGCGAGGCCCTGGGAGCTCTCTGCCCCTTCACACGCACCTTGCCCTATGGGTTTCTGCACTTGGAAACATCTTCTATACTAAGTGGGTAAATGAGAGTCAGGTGTTTCCCCGAAGTCAATGAACCACTTCGACAAATCAATGAGCTCTTAACAAGAGGATCCAGTTTACAGCTGTTTAGTCAGAAGCATAGTTTGGACTGGAGAGGCAGATGGCTCAGCGGTTAAGGCACTTGCCTGCAAAACCTATCAAGCTGAGTTTGATTCCTCAGTACCCACGTGAAGCCAGAGGCACAAAGTGGCACATGCATCTGAAGTTGTTTGTAGTGGCTAGAGGCCCTGACACACCCATTCTCTCTGTCTGTTTCTCTTTGCTTACAAATAAATAAATAAAAGTACTCTTTGAAAATGCATAGGTCGCCACCTGGGGCTCATGAATAGCATCTAAAGTGAGCATCCGAACCTTTAACCTGTGGAGTATGACTCTGGCTCTCGGTACATAGTGTCTATGTACACAGGTACATTGAGTTAAATTGTAGAGAACTTGTTTAGTATCTGCTGGAGAACTGGCTGTTGATGGGGAGAAATGCCTAAACAAATTGATAACCAAAGGAGAAGCATTGTTCATTGCATGCATTCAGTGTGCAAGTTAAGCGGTGTTTTCTTCCCAGGGTGAGAATCAGTGAGAGGGCTGGGGAGGTGGCTGAGCAGTTAAAGGCACTTGTTTGCAAAGCCTGCTGGCTGGGGGTTCATTCCCAAGTACCTGGGCTGGGGAGATGTTAAAAGTGCTTCCTTGGAAAGTCTGCTGGCCCAAGTTCAATTCCCCAGTACCCACCTAAAGCCAGAAACACGGCGTGGGCATGTGTCTGGAGTTGGTTTGCAGTGACAAGAAACTCTGCACACCCATTCTCTCATTCACATTCTCAATCTCTCTCTCTCTCTCTCTCTCTCTCTCTCTCTCTCTCTCTCTCTCTCTCTCTCTCTCTCTCCTCACAAATAGATACTTAAAAAAAATCAAGAATCAGTGAGAGATCATAGTAAGTGTTTAGTATGGAGCTTGGCACATACGCATTCATTACTGATGATGGTGTAATTTCTTATCATCCCTTCTTACAAAATTAATTTTATTAACTCAACAAACACGTATCGAACATATGCTTCTTATCCAACAGCATGGATTCAACTGTGGCGGAAATCAGACAACAAATTGCCCAGACCAACCTTGAGCGCAGTTCCTTGCATGGTGCTGGTTAACGAGCTCCTCCTGGTCAGCTGAGGACCCTGTGTGGTTACCCACTTAGTCTATGACTAACCTAGAAGCCCTGAGAGAGGCAGAGGACCTGAGCCTTTACTACCACAGCTCCAAAATGGCCTGGGGAGTCGCGTTGGTGTCTCTCCAGCTGAGCTTCCTTTCCAGAGATGAGGGCAGAAACGGAGCTTTCTTGCACGTGGATAGCAGCCTCTAGTGGCTGGCCGGCCCAAGGATGCAGCACGGGATTGGAGAGGGCATCATGGTCCCCAGCTCTGCCTCTTGATTTTGCTACACCAGGGAAAACCACGACACGGGTAAGAAGCAGGACATCCTAACTTTGCCACAGCTGCCAGCAGAAAGCATCCAGAGAATGAGCTAACACCCAGTAGGGCTGGAATAATAAACCCTGAGGTCCACCCACAGCAACACATGGCCTCCAGCAAGGCTGCCCAGCTGAGGATTGAGGGTGAGGCTTAATCACAAACCCAGGAGGCGAGGGAAGACATGATCATTCAAACCACCACAGTGAGACTTCAGCAAAAAGGTCAAAATCTCTCTCTCTGTCTCTCTCTCTGTCTTATTATCTCTGTCTCTGACTCTCTCTCTCTCTCTCTCTCTCTCTCTCACACACACACACACACACACACACACACACACACACACGAGAGTGGTTATTACTGTGATAGTAATGACATTCCTCCCTTCTGTGGTTGCTGGTGGATGGCATCAGCACCCCAGGTCCAAATCTCGTCCAGGTAGTAAGTATCATTTTCTGTGCTACCAGAATCACTCCAGACACCCAGCAAAACTGCACACGTTGAACGAGCACCTATTCATGCCGTATTCACTCACGTCAGCACCAGAAGACTTGGACCAAAGACAATTACTGCCAAAGCTCTTCAAGGGCAGCTTTGTCTCCAATATGTCTTCAGACCTCAGCATAATACTTCGTCTACCACCTCTCACAAGTCAGAACACACACATTTCTAAATATTAGTAAATAAAGAACAAGTCACTATCATGTCATACGATAAACCTTGCAGGTTCTATGTGATCTCAGCCTCTCCCCCAAACCTGTAGCAAGCATTCCAATGTTATTAAAAAAAAAAACCCTGAAGTTCAGAGGTGAGACTAGAAGTTGGTCAAGGTCACAGAGCTGGTGACTGGGAACAATAACCCTTTACAATACGGCAACTCATGCACACCAAAACCATGCAGACTCCAGAAAGTTCCATGACTGCACTGAACATGTCCTTGTAAAAGCCTGAGGCTTCACCCTTCATTCGGAAGGAAGCAATCTGTGTGTCTGGCTCACCTTGAATTCCCTACATCCTAACATAAGTATATGGCTTTATAATTGCTCACCAAACAGAACAAAGCCTGTCGAGTGATGAAATGATTAAGTGTTTGTTGAGAGCTGCGGTCTGTAGCCTCAAGCCAATCAGGCTCACACAAAAGCTCCGCAAAGATAAACAGCAGCAATGCACAGCTCATCAACCAAGTGCCAGTGTGGGGACACAAATGAACGAGGTGATGGGGGCTGAGGAGAGATAGTGGGGTCTTGGGGGCTCCTGGAGGCATGTCAGAGACAGAGTCTGCGGGAGGTCTCTGTAGGAGTATGGAGAATGGGAAGGCTATTGAATCACCATCGTTTTGTCGAAGGAATAATCCATTCCTATGGAAGGATGTGTTTTGGTCTGCAAATGCTACCCTAAACATTGTTGTGATTTTTCTTTAACTTTTTATAATTATGGACAATAAACCATGATAATTCTCTCCCCAACCTTACCTCCCCCTCTCAAGTCCACCCTCTATGGTATCCATTCCTGCTCTCAGTTAGTAGTTCCAAATATCCATTTCAAAGGAAAAACATTTGCTCCTTTGGTACTGACCAAAAGACCATGTTCCCCGGATGAACACACACTACGGCCCATACCAATGACAGACAAGGTCTCAGCTGTCAAAGGTGCTGGATGAATATTGAGACTGGAATGAGGTGAGCAGCTGGGTCTGTCCTTTCAAAAGGAGAAGACAACATCTCTGAACATTTACTAGACACCAAGAACACAGCTTTGCATGGCTGTCGTCAGCTGAGACCAATGAGGAAGCTTTGTGAGGTGCAGAGAAAATAGGTCTCTTCTTCGAAGCCCAATCAATTGAAGGCAGCGGTTCGTACCTGGGCAAAGAGACAGCTGCCTTCACACACTTTTATCCTTCAGGAAAGCGAAGGGAGAGCTGTTCCCTGCAGGACCCCTGAGAACAAGCTCCTCATGCTTCTGGGACAAGGGGAAGCCAGAAGGCCAGCACACCTTGTTTCCAATAAGCTAGGAGAGCTAGGATGTTAATACCTTCCTGAAATCTAAGTTTTACACATTTCCATACCAAGCAAACACCAACTTACCAAGGAATGGAATTTTTAAAAAAACCATGGACAACTTTTCAAGATGAAACTGAGGATGCAAAGAAATGTAAGGTTTATGGAAGACCATTCAAGCCACTCTTCCAAGCCTCCTAGCAGAAGGGTTTTTAGTTTCTGACCACAAGGAGGGCATAGCGTTCATTCTGCTAGGCTCTGGGTGTACGAAATGCTGAAGGTCTAGAACGAACATGCCATCTGTGGAGTAATGATCACCTTTAGTGTGATGCAGGTGGGTTCCCTCGAAGGTAGATCTTTAGATGCTGGGCTAATTAAAGTTCTTGGGGACACGTCACTACCTGTTCTAAGATTGACAGACCAAGGTGTAAAGAAGTTATTGGTGAGTCCAAGGTCAAAAAGTGGCACAAGGGAGGCTGACTTCAGGTTCAAGTTCAAATCCTGGCAGGTGATGAGGTAATAGTAAAATGTACAGTGAAGACTGTTTGCCACTAAATGTCCCTGATCAAATAAAGATGTTTTCAAGCAAGCAATGCTAGCCCGGGCATGGCAAGAAGGGAGACCGAGGCAGACCCTAAATGTCAGGAAGGCTTAGTACAGGGGAGGAGAATGAAAAATAGGTTCTGCAGGAACCGATCATCATCTGGAACAAAGACTGATATGGCTTTCCATCAGCAGGGACCTCATGCCTCCCAGCCAGTATTCAAATCCTGACTCTGATTCATCCTCTCAGGCCTCAGCTCGCTCAGGTCTTAACTGATCATGCTAAAAGAAATGATTCTACAAACTTCTCGATTAAGTAAATGAACAGAATGTTTGTAAATGGCCCAGCACAGTACTGAACACGGGGCAAGCAAGCAATGAGGGTCAAGGCCTGGGGCCCTTCCATGGAGTAGTCCAACACTGAATATTTTTTGCTCCAGGACAAAGGATGGTATTTGTGCTGGTTTGAGTATGAAATGTCCTCCATGGCCTCATGTGTCTATAATTAAGCCTCATATTCAGTCCCCAGCTGGTGGAGCCTTTAAGAGGTGGAGCCTTGCTGGAGGAGGGGTGTCCCTGGGGGTGGGCCTTGGGGTTTATTAGTCCAGCCCACTGGGTGTTGAGGAGCTGGTTCAATCTTGCTGCTTCCTCCCAGCTGAGGTGACAAGATGTGATGCCCAGCCTCTGCTCTGCCAGGCTTCTCTGCCATGATGAAGCTTCCCCTAGAGCATGTAAACCTAAATAAACCCTTTCCTTCTGTCAGCTGGTTTTGGTCAGGTGTTCTATCCCAGAAATGAGAAACTCCAGCAGAACACAGCACTCTCCTTCCCAGGATCCTGCAGTGTGTTAGTGAAATAAAGCAGTACGAAATGAGAGGAGAGCTGATCAGAGCCTTACCAACTCTCCCTCCTGGACTCAGAGGTCGGAGGTTTGCAAAGTCCTCACTGGGATGGGTTTCAGAGTGACACTTTGCTGTCTTTTAGGATAAGTAACAAGACCCAGTGGAAAGGTGGAGCAAAAAGACAGAGTACGGCTAAGCAAGGGCCCAGAGCACGGAGAAGGCAGTGTGGTGTGGCACTGTGCCAGATGGGAGGGCCTTCATCCAGGAGACTGTGGGGACCCAGTGCCAAAGAGCCAGGACTGTTGGAGCTGTGAGACAGGGAGGAGAGCCTGGAGGGTGGCAATCAGCTTCCGAGGTAAGATGGGGGAAGGGATCAAGGGCTCAGACTTGACACCAGAAACTGAGAACAGACAGAAAAACCAAAGGGAAGCCACAGAGAATCAAGATAAACCCACAAAGAAAACCAACCTCAGTTGACTGAAGCATTTCTTTGCGATACTGAAGGTTCTTGCTGATCCTAATGAATAAATAAATATACTTCCAGTAACTGCAAAGAATCACTTTGCTTCCATTTAAATTGTCCCCCAGAGCCAGCAGTCAGAGGAGCAGTAAGCACCCCCACACAGAGCCCGGCTCCTCTCTGAGCAGCTGGAACACTGAGCAAAGGGTCAGAGGTCAAGAACATGCTAGAGTCCAACAGCAGCCTTGCCTCAACCTCCCCAGCAATAGAGTACAAGCCCAGGGCCAAGGTACTCTGGGTCCTTTCTAGCTCAAATGTTCCACGATCCTAAAGAAGGCTGTAATAGATCCCTGTACCTTTCCAAGGTTGTCATTTATATCCATAATGTCAGCAAGTCACAATGTGATTTGAAACAAAAACTTGTTTTGCAAAGTCAGCTACTGTGAATAGAAGAAGTCAAGTTTACTAACTTTAGTAATAGCTTGATGGCATTTTTTTTATTGCTCATCTACTGTGCAAGGTACAATGCCTGACTCCATTCTTCTATCTTACCAGCTAAGGACTAGAACATTCTCTACCAAGGAGGAAACACAGCCCCACTGAGATCCTATCACTTACTCAACCTGCAGCTTGAATGGCTCCAACTCTGCTACCCTGCTTCCCCGGAGAATCCACTGCTTCTACTGCTACTTAGGTTCAATTGAAGAGAAGCAGATTTAGCTCTGAGGTTACCTGGCTTAGCCATGCCTTTACTCAGCCTTCCATACCCGTGGAAAACATGGCTAATCAATCACAGAATCCTTCCCCACTGCTACCAGCGATCGATCCACTTCTCATTAATCAGAGTTCAAGATGAAACCTGATTCTTTATCTTCATGTTTTGTAGGAAGACTGTCCCCTTAAGAGGGGATGGGATGATTCAAGTCACAGTTTGTCAGTGGCAGAACAGAAACCAGACTCTCTCTCTTTGGACTTGTCTTCTAGGTTAATTGGGAAGGTCTCCCTATGGAAAGGTCAGTGCCTTCTGTATCTGACTTGGATAATAATAGAATAGCAATACCAAAGATGACCACATCAAGTAGTCCGAATCCCTGCCCTGACATACGGTTCTTGGCTATTACCAATGAATGGGCCACTATGAAATAGCTCTCCTGCTTTGTTCTGAACAAAATGAAATTGGTAAAGCTGAAAAATTAATGTTTTCTTTTTGTGAAACTAATAAGTATTGGAAGCAGGAATCCCAGAAAACTCATGAATTAAGCAAAAGAACAATCATGCCATTCATTTAATCCCTTCTGCAGGAACTAGATTTTCTTGAAGCTTAGAAGAGAAGCTTGACAAGTCCTCTGGCTCCGCAGCATCTGAAGGAGAAGCCATCAGTCTCACTCCCAGCAAGCTCCTGAATATAAAGCCCAAAGGACAGTCAGCCTCCTCCCAGCTCTCGAAGCAATGAAGACAGGTGGTCCCTAGACTTTCCCACAAGGAGCTCCTTCTCCTAAGACCACCGCATGGAAAGCAAAGATGGGAGAATGCAGGCAGGCAGACAGCATCAAGGGAAGGACTATTCTGAACTGCCAGGCAGAGCGCAGAGGTCAAGAGTTGTCCTTACAGTTTGCATATGTCCCCAGAACGTTCATGCATTGGAAAGTCAACCCCCCAAATCATATGTTAGGGGCATCTGGGAAGTAATTAGGATTAGATGAGGTCACAAGGGTCGGGTCCCCAAAATGGCATCACTGGCTTGACAGGGAGAGAACAAAAGGCCTGATTTAGCATGATTGCAGCCAAGAGGGCTCTCCTCAGCTAGGCAGAGACGGCAACCTGTGCCTGTAATTCCATCACTTGGGAGGCTAAGGCACAAGGATTTGGGGTTTGTAGTCGAGGCTGCACAGAGAGCCTTTGTCCCAAGAAGAAAATGAAACACAAATCCAAGCCACAAGCATATACGTCTCACTAAATGACAACCCCAGGCTCTTCCTGGCTGCCCACATTGTGAGCTAAATGTGTATTCTTTTTTTTTTAATTTTTATTCATTCATGAGAGAGAGAGAGGGAGAGGAGGGAGGGAGAATAGGCATGCCAGGGACTCCAGCCACTGAAAATGAACTCCAGAAACATGCACCACCTTGCACATCTGGGTTTACGTGGGTACTGAGGTCCTACTTCTTAGCAGGCAAACGCCTTAACCACTAAGCCATCTCTTTAGCCCTAAACGTACATTCTTTCATAAGTTACTCAGTCTCATGTATTTTGCTAAGGCTACAGAAAAAGGCACTAAGATAACCATGAACAAAGAAGGCAGTGCCCAGCCTTGCTCCAATGAGCAGAGAGGGAGTCAGAAAGGGAGGGTCCCGAAAGGCTCTCTAGTTTTTGTAAGCTCTGAGTGTGTGTGGGGGGGAACTTATGGAGGACCACCAGAAGCAGTCTGTTTGATTCACAGATGTCTTCCTGGGGGCTCAACTGGAGTTTCTCCAAAGGGATGATGATGGACAATTTTGCACGAGAAATGCCATCATCAACTATTAGTCTGGGCAGTGTTACCTGCTTACGTAAACAAACTGAGCTTCCTGTGTGCCCAGGAATGGGGATGGCAAGATAAGAGCCTCTCATCTAAAGTTATTTGCAGAGTAGCAAGCAAGCAGAATCCTGAAAGTGAGTCTCAAAGGTCCTTTTCTTTCTTATTAACTCTTAGTTGTATAAGGTGGCTCTGATTGGGGACGAGAGCATCCCAAGCCTTTCAGGGTCTGCCCTGGGGAAAGCCACACAGATCCTTGCTAGGATGGGCCTAATGAGCCACGAGCTGGCATTTTTGCAAATATGTTTCTTTCTAAAATGGGAACTCATTATTCCAAGAGTCACATTTCTGAATTCATGAAGGTACAATTACACCAATTAAGAACCATGCCTTCTCTTCTCCAAGTGAATAAAAGCTCCAAATACTACCAAACAAAATCTCAGGTCAAATTCCCTGAGAAAGTATACCTTGGAAAAGTACTTCCAGGAAAACATGGAGATGGGGAGAGACAGTAAGGAGCACAATGCCTATGCCTGATGTGCAGTAGCTCCCCACGACTGGAGTATCAATCAATCCATCCACTCATTCATTCATTCCTTCATCCACCCATTCATTCAACAAATACCTGTTTGGCCCATGCCAAATGCTTAGCAAGCAGAGGCTAGGCCCCTGATCTACTTCCAGGGTTAGCTATACTTCTAGAGAGAGGAGCTGATTTTTATAAGGCCTGTCATTTAGAGTTTATTTCCCAAGAGACAGTGACATATCCTTAAATTTCATTTAAAACGCCATTTAAATAGTGTCAATTAAATAAAAAAAAAATAAGTCTCCTTAAAAATGTGAATGCTCATAGGGTCACATACATACCCCTAGTCCCAGGCAACACACCCAGTATTTCATCTGTTTCAGCAGCACATTCTGGATTGAGAGCCTTAAGGTGTCTGATACCCCCTGGGTGGGGAGGGAGGAGGGAATGCCCAAAGCTCCTGTTCCTAAAGTGCATGCTTCTGGGTGAATAACAAGAACTAATATTTGATTCTATTCGTCACTGTCCTTATTGCTGTGAAAAAATACCAGACAAGAAGCAATTTAAGGTAGAAAGAGTTGATTATGGTGTGTGGTGTGAGGGGAAACGTCCATCATGGTGGGGAGGGCATGGCTGCAGGAGCCTGAAGCCGCTGGGCACCTTCGATCCCCTGTCAGGAAGCAGAGAGCCACAAATGTCAGGGCTCAGTTTACTTTCTCCTTTCTATCTGGCCCAGAACCTCAGCCCATGGAATAGTGCTGAAGGTGTATCTTCCCACCTCAACTAATCTAACCTAGAAACTCCCTCACAGGAAAGCCCAGGGATAAGTTTCCTGGGTGATTCTAGATCCTGCCAAGTTAACATTAGGGAAGAGCAAGGAAGGAGCAGAGACAGTTTTCCAGAACAAAATCAAACAACCTCAACGCCGTGCCCTACATCTCGTACTGACAGTTCCTTGCTCCTATGAGCACTGCTTTGGTCAAGTCTCTGGAAGCAGAAAATGCCCTTCTCATCTGTTCTGTGTGCTCTCAACCACCTTGCAAGGCTCCCTATGAATGTTCTGAGCATTGTTTGCTAAGTAAGACCAGGTGGGAGGCACCACCAGGGCTGGCATGGATTGAGACTATTTAATCCTCCACTTAAAAAAAACAACAAAACCATGTCAAGTTGTCACAATTTCATCCCAAATCACAGAGGATGTGGTTCATTTGGCCAGCATCACACAGGGCTGACACCGAGTCTATCCAGTCTCCTCACACTGAGTGCCATCAAGGCTCCCTAGGGTAACTGCCGAGCTGGCTTCAGAGGACACTAGGTGCCAGTACTGAGTCACATTCCTCTGTCCCCCAGCACATTGCTGAAGGCTGGGAGTTCAGCAGGCACCCAGCAGATGGTCTCAGGGGAGAGGCGTGGACGTGTGAGTGAGGAAGGAGATGACTGTCCCGGGTCTCTATGTTGAATCCCCAGCCTCTGGTGTCTCCGTTCTGCAATGGATGACAGTGACATTTAAGAGAGATTCAAGAGAAAAATCCCCTCGACTACTTTACTGTTAGGATATTTGACTTAATGTTCATGTTTTCAGAGCATTTTTGTGACTGTATTCTTGACATACTCTCTTAACTCCTCACTAGCTACAGAAACCTGGCCAGTAGAAACGCCGCTGTTTAGAGAAGAGTGTTTCCCATTGAGAAAACTTGGAACAAAGTCTAAATTAACTGCATCGGAACAAACGAGGGAGGTGTTCGGTTTTAAAAAGGAGTCATCAGTGCTCCCAACAGAACCTGTTGTTGCCTTGGAAACTTCTATTTTAAATGTCTGATTGCAGAATCTTCCCAATCACCCACCTTCTAAACTTCTGCCTACCCTAAGGTCAAAGTCCAATTAGACACAAACACTAGGAGACGGTATAGAACTTCATGATATCAGAGTACAGGTTAGGGTTGAGAAGACGCTCAGCAGTTAAAGATGCTTGCTTGCAAAGCCTGCTGGCCAGGGTTCAATTTCCAAGTACTCACTTAAGGCTAGATGCTCCAAGTGGTGCATGCATCTGGAATTCATTTGTAGGGATAAGAAGCCCTGGTGTGACACCTCTCTCTCTGCTCACAAATTTAAAAAAAAATTTAAAGTTCACACCAGTAGCGCCCTCACAGGAGCTCCAGAGATGCCAGACTCTAGATGTGACATTTCATTGTGCCACTAAAATGAGGATTACTACAAACAGAGGTCTGGTGTCCAGGAGTGCAAATAAAACCTACAGAGCCTGGAGCCGAGGAGATGGCTCAGTGGCTAAAGGCACTTGTCTGAAGGCCTGGGTTCAATTCCCCTTCCCCAATACCCACATAAAGCCAGATGCACAAAGTGGTGCATGCACCTGGAATATGGAATTTGTTTATTGTGCAGGAGGCCCTGGCATGCCCTCTCTCTTTCCCTCTCCCACCCCGTGTCAAATAAATAGTAAGAAAAAAAAAAGAAAAGAAAAGAAAAGAAAAAGAATCCTGAGCCTGCCCACGAGCAATACAAGGACAACAGATTCCAATTTGTGAAACTCAACTTCACCACACTCGGAGTTGAACTATCAGAACCGTTCATTGCAGTGTTTGTCTAGACTGTCATTAAATTCATTTTCTTGGTACGAATATTCATATTCTTCAATGGTTGACTTCAATCTCCTTTCTCGGCGAAATCACATCTGACATATTTCTAAAGAATAATGAGTCTGCTTAAAGTGAAGAAAGAGGGCACTTCAGAGGACACCTCCATCCAGTTCTCCTCCATGAACCCCACCCAGCCGCACCCAAGATGCAGGCACTGAGCTGTAGTCTGATGTGAGGGTGGTGACCACACTCCAACCTGGGAGGCTCTTCTGAGCACCTGAGGTCTTAATGGACACACCTGCTCCTGTCACACAGACAAAACAAGCCTGGTTTTTCTCGCTTTGTCTAACATACGATTTTTTACATACGATTGGCTTTTCTGCCATATACAGATTTTTCCGGGACAGAGTGCCTGTATCGGGTCACCACTCAAAACAAAGGAACCTGGGTAAATCCACACCAATCTAAGAAGATATGTTAAAAACAAAACAAAACAAAAAAAAAACTTCAATTGCTCCTCACCCTCACCCTGGAGTTCAAAGGGAAAACCTGGGTCAGGCTATTGTTGGGGCTGAGCAAAATGCTTTTGAGAGTTCTGTCACCAGAGTACCAGAGTTTACTGGGGACAAAGGCTAAGGCTGGTAGCTCATCAGCATTTAGTAAGGTTGTGCTTAGCTTTCTGTGAATGTGCCCATTACAAAAGTTTAAATCAGACCCTTGACAAAAACATGCCCTCTCAGCTGATCAGAGACACACCAATCAAGAGAATAGCCAGGATATGTTGGGCTTGGATTGCGAAACAAAATATCAAAATTCAAAACTCTAAAAAATAGTAATTGGAAAGTATAAGCACTATTCATGTAACTACCAGTCCTTCCTGAGGACAAACTTCCTAGAGAGTCAAGTTTGCTCAGCAGTAATGGGCCAAGACCCTGCTGTGCCCCTGGCCCTCTGGTGACACTGGTCTAGAGGGTCCATCCTTATAGGGTGCCAAGTGATTTTGTTTTTTAACTTGGCATGCAAAGATTTAGCTATCATTCCTTCCATCATTTTCAAATACATTTTTTGTCAATTTCCAGTCCCCTCCTATCCTCTCTCCTCCTTCCTCCCCATATCCCCTGGATCCTTTTGTCCTTCCCCTCCCCCTTCTGGTTCATCTCTTTATATTCACTTTTGGACACAATTCTCTCTTTACAGGTTTAATTCACATTTGCCACATGATCTTTTTGAAGGGATGAAAAAACTCACTCCTTTTATATATAAAGTGTGTATGTGTATGTATTCACACATAAATCCATATGTAGACATACTTAAGTTCCCACAACCTATAAACAGATAACAGCACATTCATGGAAGGGCGGGGAGGAAGTCTCCACAGGAGAATTACAGAGAAAAGCTACACTGGGCTTGAGTCATGAAGGGAACAGACAGAAATCTCCATCCTCTCAAGCCAGCTTCCTATGGCTACACACACAGTAAACAACAAAGAATGTCTTTTATTACCCATCAACGTTATGGGGGAAGCAACCAGGGAAGCACAGGAAAGCCAACAGGCCAGGAAGGGAGAGAGGGTGGACACACTGGGGTCAGTTTTTCCCCAATGATTGTTTTGACTTCAGCACGACACATATGAAATACCGATGACCAGGTAAACAGACAAATGCTGTCACCAAGAGATTTCCTCTGGGCTCTTTAATTTCCCCTTTTCCTCGCAAGTAAATGCGCAGATGATTTTCTCATTCCAGTCAGTGGTACTCGCTTGAGACGAGTGGGTTGACATTCGCTGAATGATCTCCAAGGTTATCTCGCCTTTCTGGGAACCATGTCGCAACACTAGGCTTCTTACCTGACCACATGTGTTCATGCGACGTTCAACAACTCACCAAGCACTCAAACATGCAAAATTGTACAAGAAATGGGAATGATCTCACTGAAAACATGACCTTCTCACCGGCAGGCAGGCGGGAGCTCAGCGGGCCTGTCTGCCAGGGAGCATCAGAACCATGACATAAGGTAGGGGTTGTGAGGTTGGGAATAGCTAGTAATCTGGACTGTGAGCTGCTTTCTGATGGGCTGTGAGGCCCACTCCTTACCTAATACTGAAAATGTAGACCAAAGCCTATTGCCAAGGAAGTCATACAGCCTGGGAAGGAAGCTACAGCTGTTGGGTTAAATGGATACGTTATGTCCACCAAATCTCCCTCTAAATACATCTCTTTAGACCACTACACTAATTCACCTGCTTTTGGTCAGAGAAATTTCTCTTTTCAGACAGCAGTGGGGAGACTCAGAACTCAAAGCGTTGAAACGCAGTGACAGTGCAGCGCTCAGAAATAAGTGAGACTTCTCTGTCACACCCTCCTAGGCTCACAGACCAATGCAGAAGAAAGAGGTGACAGAAAGAATGTAAGAGCCAAAGGGGAGGACGTCCAGATACAAAGCGGCTGTGACATTCATGACCTCACAGTGGCTTATGTTCTATATAAGAACCTTCACAAAAGAATGGCAAAGAAAAAAAAGACATCAAAATAGAGGAGGGATTAGTTGGAAAGAAGAAAGGGATCCTTGTAGGGAGGATCTAGGAGGAGAATGAAGAAGGGTGCCTGGAGGGGATTATGAGCAAAGACACTGTGTGTATGTGTGGAGGTTGTCAATAACACGTTTTGAAAAAAAAAAAAAGATACTGTGAGGTTTATGCAAAAGTTACAAGTGAGACCATTCAGACCCCCTCTTGGGGTCTCAGTCCACTGGAAAACAAGAGAAGTTGAAGTTTCCTCCCGAGATGACTTCCCCTGACCAGGACTCCTTGGAGCCTTGTTACAGATGGTAAACAAACCTGCTCTCCCAGGAAGGAGCTGATTGTCTGAGAGGAAGAAGAGCCTAGCTCAGCACTGTTTGTAAGCTAATTCCCGCCGCCCTACAGCTTTGCCACATCTTTTCTATGGGGAAATTAACAAGAAGATCTCCTGGCTTAATATATTATTGGAACTTGGCAACAAGCTAATTGGGAGAGAGAAAACTTGAGGAAACACAGCCCATGGCTGCAGGGCTCCTGTGCAAACCTGGAAGATGGTGGACACAATCGGCAGAAGTCAGCTGCAGGCAGGCAGGCAGGCAAGCATGTAGAACCTGCCATGCATTTAGGTGCATTCCTCCTTGGATTAAGTGACATCTTTTTAAGGTAAGGATTGCCAAATTAGACTCCATAAGGAGGAAGTTAGCCAAAAGGAAATCCTTCAAGCATGCTGGCTGGGAAGGAAACTGGTCCAAAATCAAATAGCAAGTTCATACCTGAGTCCCCAAGCACTCACCTACCTGTGGGTTTCAGGAACTTGAAAAAGCATTTCTGATCAGTCCAGAAGCAGCAAGCCAAGATTCAGAGGCTAGCTCTGCTAATCTAACGAAACAAGAGTCTGGCAGCTATGCATAGCTTTGGGAGGTCTTCACAATTTCAGCCCATGTTCCTCTCACCTCCTAACTAAACTGAGGTTGGTATGGCTGTCTGCTTAGTACAAAGAGGAATTCCACAGAGTCCTAGGCAGGCACCTTGAGGCACTGGCTCTTCTGGCAGGCTACTGTAACCACATGGGGAAACTAGGAACCCATCTCCCTACTGCCATTAGCTCCTCCTTGGAGTGGCCTCCATCACAGGTCTGGGGACATAGGCATTCATGCACATGTGCGCATTGCAAGTGCAAAGTATCACATCTTCCCTTGACTTCCATTTGTGCTTCTAAAGTTGCTCTTGGAGGGCAGATTCAATAAACTTCAAGAGCAAGAAAGCCCCTCATCTGAGCTCAATCTCTCTTCGAGGCTGAATGCTGAAACCTATCAACAAGCCAGTTTAAGAATTACACACCGAGGCTCAGTGGTTAAAGGTACTTGATCGTAAAGCCAGATGGCCTCGGGTTAGATTCTCCAGCACCTGCTTAAAGCTAGATGCATAAAGTGGCGCATGCATGCATCTGGAGGATACTTGCAACGGCAAGCAGCCTTGCTGCACCTATATTCTCTGTCTCTGCCCATCAATCAATAAAATATATTTTTAAAAAAGAACTTCACACAGGAAGCCCAGGTGTTCCTGAAACGGGCTACATCCAGAAGAGCCAGGACATGAGCAGAGTCCCACTGAGATTTAGCTGCCATGGTCAAGTGCACACCTGGGTTCCTTCTGTGGCTGCTGGCTGGGTGATTATGAATAAACTAGTGAACTTCTCTGAGCCTTACTTTTAGACCTCATAAAATGGGCCATGAAATGTCAGTACCTCTCAGTGGTCACTGTGTGAACATAAGGAGAAGTCCATAACGCTCCAGGGAGTGTCTAGCGCACAGGATGCGCCATCATCGACACCATCATTAGGTACCAGCAGGTGTTAGAGAATTCTGGATCATCACTACATCCCTACCAGGTGTTTCCTGTAATGACTTCGCTGCAAAGATCCTCCCTGGCACGTGCATGCTCACATACAAGCTTTACTCTTTCACACCCTTGGGTGCCAAGCATGGAACGTGGCGGCTCAGCACTCGCCGTCCACAAAGCAGTGGGCCTCCACCTGAGCGTGCATTTGAGCATGTACAGGAAGGCAAACCTGTGCAAATACAGGTTTCTGGGCTTGAGTTTTAGAGATGCTCATTTGACATCCTTCAAGCCTGAGGACATTTTGAGGAAGAGAAAGAGGAAAGTTTCCCTTGGGAATCTGAGACAAAGCAGTCCAGCCTCAAGAAGTTCCCAGGTGGACATCAGCAGCGTGGTGGGCAGCCAGAATCTCAAGGGAAGCCATGGAGCTCTTAGAACTTAGACTCTTGGTGGCCCCAAGGCCACGACCCACTGGGGACACAGAGCCAAGCTGGGGCCTGTGTTGGAAACAAGTGTGTCCGTGGGCTACATATCCACTTTATTATGTTCACATTGTTCTATAGCAAAATGATCCAGCGTGGGGAGATGGATGGGCACATTTCATGCTAATTCTTTCTGGAGTTGGGAACTTTATTTTCCTCATGTCAAAAAGAAAATGATGGCAGACATTTCCAGTGGAAATGCCACACTGTTCCTTATAATATCAGTCAGCTGCTGCCAGAATTCAACTATCGACCAAATTCACCTGTTTACCCTACACATGGTGGTTGAAGTGTTACAATACAGAGACATCCACACTTATTCTAAGCAAGTGAAGCTAAAGTGTCACCTACACAGTTGGGTCTTTAAATGAATGGAACCAGCACAGAGGGCCACCTCCTAGTCCTCCCTACCTTATGG
This sequence comes from Zapus hudsonius, assembly GCA_004024765.1. Lineage (NCBI taxonomy): Eukaryota > Metazoa > Chordata > Mammalia > Rodentia > Dipodidae > Zapus > Zapus hudsonius. Next base: position 51,750 of record PVHP010002907.1, on the reverse strand, counting down.
GCCCTGTGTACCCATGTGATCAGACCCCCAGGTCTCTCTCACCAATGTCCATGGTGCCCATATTCTCTGAGCCCATTCTCAGGCCTCAGGGCTTCATTAGCTCAGGTCTAAAGTGCTTGGAAGCTCTGTCTGGAAGGCTTCCCTCCCTGCTTCTCCACATGTTTATCTCCTAATGTGCTGTGGGTGTCAGTTCATGTCCCCCTCATGCGGACCCTCACTCCTCACCTCCACGGCAGTCATGCTTCTGGTTATTTCTTGTTTCCAGATGACAGAAGGTCTCTGAGGCTAAGGGCCACATCTAGTAAAGCACTGAGGCCCCAAGAGGCAGCCTTCCCTTTTCAGAGCCTGCTTCCTTCAGTTTTTGAAAAATAAAGGACTTTTAAAAATATGTTTATGTATTTTCAAGTAGAAAGAGATAAAGAGAGACAGAATGGGCATGCCAGGGCCTCCAGCCACTGTCCACTTTGTGCATCTGGCTCTATGTGGGCACTGGGGAATCGAACTCAGGTTGTTAGGTTTGCAGGCAAGCACCTTAACCACTGAGCCATCTATCCAGCACCAACTAAGGGATTTTTAACTGAGGGTTTCTCAAAGATTGGTGACAAGGAACCACACATGCAATTCTGGACAGCTCTAAGAGGTCAAGGGTCAAGTTCAAAGCATGCAGGAAGACCAAAGATCCTACTCCAAACTGTTGTCCCTTGAAAGCTGCTTGGTTTTTGTTTGTGTTTTTGTTTTTGTTTTTTGAGGTAGGGTCTTGCTCTAGCCCAGTGTGACCTAGAGTTCACTATGTAGTCTCAGGCTGGCCTCCAACTCACAGAGATCCTTCTTCCTCTGCCTCTCCACCTTTGGAATCAAAGGCCTGAACCACCACACCCAGCTCACCCTCCATTTTTAAGGAAACCAAGAAGGACTGGAAGCCAGCAGCCCTCACAGCAGGGACCCTAAAATCCAAGGTTCTGACCTCTTCACTGGTCAATACCCTGAATGACTCAAGATCCTGGACGTGAAGATAGCCTGTCCCTCAGAGGGCTCTGGCTCAAATCAATACCCAATAAGACAACAGCTGCACAAAATCTGTAGACATAAGCCAAGGACAAGCCTGGCCAAACCAACCCTCAGACTGAATAAGCCACAGAATGAATACCTTTTTGCCAGATCCCACCCAACACAAGACAGAAAAACTGATCATTTTGGGAACACTGCTTGATGTTATTCAGAATGGAACTGCAGCCCCAAAATGTCAAGACTAAATAATTACCTCTAAGAACCCTTTAAATATGCTTTGCTGAGGGGGAGAAAGCATGTACAAATATAATATTTTCAGTGTAACCCTTCTATGGCAGCTCTTACCCAGATAATGGATTTACCTGGGAGCATTGTGAGAGATGAGGAATCACTTCAATGTACCTCCGCCCTCACTGGCTGGTTCTGATCCATGAGCTTGTTAGGACTGAGCCCGGGTTCGGACGTAAATCTTTCCTGCAAGATGAGCTCACGCACCATAAACCCACGCTCTGGATGCTCACCGGCCACCTCGTCATCGAAATTTGGTCCAAGATGCACCTGACCCTCACTAGACCCACAAAGGGTGTCCCGCCATCCCACAGCACAATAATACATAGAAGGAGCCAATGTGAGGAAAAAACACCGTGCCTGAGCTACTACAGAGCAAGCACACGAGTCATACTTATTTTATACTTTGCAAATTTCAAATATAATGAAGTTTTAGTAGTTCTGTCTGAAGATAAAAATAACACTTCAAAATATGCTGTCAAGCTGAGGAGATGGCTCAGCAGTTCAAGGGGCTGGCATGCAAAGCCTGAAAGCCTGGTGTCATGGTTTGATCCAGGTATCCCCCACAAACAAATAAATGTGTTCTGATAGGTCGATCCTCAGCTGATGGCAATTCGGGAATTAGAACCTCACTAGAGCTGTGTTGTTGGGGCGGGTTTATGGGGGTTATAAGCCAGCTTCCTCTTGCCAGTATTTGGCACACCTTCCTGCTGCTGTTTGCAGTGCTGTGGCGGAGGTGATGTCCACCCTCTGCTCATGCCATCGTTTTCCCTGCAAGGATGGAGTCTCCCCTCGAGTCCATAAGCCAAATAAACCCATTCCTTCATAAGCCGCTTTTGTTTGGGTTCTTTCTGCGCAGCAACTAGAAAACTGACTGCAACACCTGGGTTCAGTTTCCCAATACATATGTGTAGCCAGTTACACAAAGTGGCACATGCGTCTGCAGTTGGTATGCAGTGGCAAAAGGCCCTGCGGTGACATGCCCGTTCTCTAGATTTTTCTCTCTTCCCTCTCATTAAAAATTTAAAAAATACATAAACTAGATATGCCATAATTAGATAAGAAAGTGACATACATTAAATTGCTTTCTGTTTATCAGTTTTGGAGACAGGAAATTTAGATGTCATATGCTTAGTGTTCTATATCCTTTTCTGAACGTGATTATCAGTTGAGCCTGTTTAATCCTTTTATATTTATTTATTTAGGTTTTTTGAGGTAAGGTCTCCCTGTAGCCAATGCTGACCTGAAATTCACTGTGTAGTCTTAGGCTGGCCTCAAACTCAAGGCAATCCCCTGCCTTGAGTGCTGGGATTAAAGGCATGTGCCACCATGCCCAGCATATTTTTATGGTTGAGACAGATTCTTAGGTAGCCCAGGCTGGCCTCAAACTCACTGTTTAGTTGAGACTAGCCTTGAATTCCTGATCCTCAGGCCTCTACTTATAAAGATCTAGGATTAGAGGTGTGTGCTAACACACCCAACTTGATCATTTCCAAGTATACTAAATTTGATCCTATCGTATCACATAACTTTATTCACTGAAAAAAATTGAGATCATTGGACATTCACATGCAGTTGTAAGAAATAATCCAGAGACACTGTACAGACCCTTTATCCAGTCTCCTCTGGACGCAACATCTTGCCAAAACACACAGTACAACACAATAACCAGCAGACTGGCATTGGAAAAAACCATGGATCTTACTTGGATTTCTTCAAGTTTAATTATGCTGTGTGTGTGTATGAGAGAGAGAGAGAGAGAGAGAGAGAGAGAGAGAGAGAGAGAGAGAGAGAGAGAGAGAGAGAGAGAGAGTTCCATGACATTTTAGCGCATTGTGTGAATGTGAATTTTCATATCCACCACCATGGGAAAATGCAAATCAGTTCTGTCACCTCAAGGATTCTTGCTAATGTCCTCTACTCACCGCCCCCCCCAGGCCTATCCTGCCCCCTGGCTCCCACTGCCCCTTGTCCCTGGCAGGCACTGGTCTCCTCTTTCTACTTTTAAAGTTTCTGCATCTCAAAAACTGTTTTCTAAATAGAGCTATATATACATAACCTTTTTTTGTGACTATCCTTTTATACTCAGCAAAATTCCCTGTAGATTCCCCCAGGTGGTGGCATTAATTGAAAGTGCATTTCTTTTCTTTTCTTTTTCTTTTACTGCCAAGTACTTTTTCTGCATTGTGAATCCACCATATTCTCTGTAACCACTCACCCACCCAGTGGAGGACCTGATCTGGTTATAGGCTTTAGTTATTGCACTTATGTGTTTGGTCTTGAATGAATGTTTTTCCTTCCTCTGGGATAGATGTCTCAGAGTACAAGTGCGACATCGTATGGCACTTGCATCCCAGAGTCTCCCTGACAACAGCTAGATGCAGGGCTTCTCCACCACCCTGGCAGCTTGGTGGTACCCCTAGCAGTCATTCCAAATGATGTAACAGGTGTGTGGCTGTACATCATTGCTAAATTTCAACTTGCACTTCCTTGATGATCAGTGATATTAAACACTGTTTTCCATTCTCATCTGTCATCTGTATATCCTCCTCAGGGAAATTCTTCATATCTTTCACTCATTGAAAACTGGACATTTTTTTTAACTCTTGAATTTTGAGAGCTGTCAGGATGGTCACAGAAGTCACTAAAGGCATCCAGGTTTTTGTATCTGCCTTCCCATAGGCATCAGCCTAGAGATCAATGAGGGTAATGGTACTAGCAAAGGTGGGAGGGAAGCTCACAGAAGGATCCAGAACCATTTGTATGGCTCTGTGGTTTCTCTGAGGTGAGATGGCTTAAGGTATTCCAAATGCTGCTCCTGGAGCACCCAGACAAGGGAGCCACAGCTAGCTGCTCTTCCCTGCTTGGGGAGGTGCTCCCTTCAGAGGGGGTATCATGGAAAGTGACATAGTAGGTGAGTGAGAGTTTAAGCACTGACCACTTTATGGTCCAGTAAACAGAGGTTGACCAGTTGACCATTTTCATTATCTGCTAAGGATTACAAGTAGAATTTAAAAACAATACCTGCACCAGTGAGGGGAAGAGGGGGCTCAGCTAGACAAGGAGCATAAAGACACATACAGGTATGGTGAATAAATTCTGACAATACATTGCATAGCACAGTAACTATAGAATAATCATGTATGGGGCATTTTGACATAGCTAGCAAGAATTCTTAAATGTTCTCACCATAGAGAAGTGCTTGTATCAAGCGATAGATATAGTATCCTGATTTAATCATTATACAATGTAACATGTTCCAAAAAAAACCCACAATGTACCTTTCTAAGTATACACTACTATCTGCCAATTAAAAAATAAGAAAAAAAATAAAATAAGGAAACTGGGCTGGGGAGATGGCTCAGCAGTTAAGGTGCTTGTCTGCAAAGCCTAACAACCCAGATTCAATTCCCCGATACCCACGTAAAGCCAGATACACAAAGTGGTGCATGCACCTGGAGTTTGTCTCGAGGTCCTTGAGTGCCCATTCTCTCTCTCTGTTTCTCTCTCCCCTTGCAAATAAATAGAAATATATTTTTAATGTAATGAAACCATACCATAGAACCCTAAAGCCTCATTTCAGATACTAGTTTCAACCTGGTTCCTTTTAATACCCATAGTTATTCTGATAATGAGAAAAACGTGCCAGGTATAGAAAGCTTGGGCACATGCTAGAGGAATGAATATGGGCAAAAAGATGCCTACATTTGGGGGTACATATACAAGCAAAAAGGTGAGGGTGTATTTTCTAGATGGATATGTTTGGGTGAAGATATTGGACAATGTAGACGTTTATGACAGGTGTCCAGGTGTAGGTGCTACAGTAAAGCAGACAGATCTGTGTGTTTCTGTATAAGATTAGGGATGTTCCACAAACTGGTAGTACACAGTGTATGCTTGGGAGTGTGCAAGAGTGGAATGTCGGTACACGACAGGTAGTCCACAGGGGGAGCTCAGCTTGTGACCATCAATAAAGAGGGGCGTCTGGGTGGGGTACACACATGCATACATCAGACAGCATTCATAGCCTCTCCTGGTGAATGAGACCTATGACCAGCCCAGCACTGTCCTCAGACAAAAGCTAGGATTGCCCCACGCTGTCCCTCACCTCACTGTATCTGGAGCGGTTTCAATGAAATATCCCCAAAGGCTCATATGTTGTGAATACCTGGTCCCCAGCTGGTGGCAATTCAAAAAAGTTAGGGAGCTTTTGGGAAGTGGAGCCTGGCTAAAGGAGGTGTGTCACTGGGGGAGAACCTTGAGGTTTATTTTTCTAGCCACACTGAGTGTAGCCAGCTCATTCCGATTCCCCACTGCTCATGCGCAATGTGAGCCAGCTTCCTGCTTCTAGTGTGATTTCCCCCACTTTGAAATGTCCCTTCGAAAAGAGAATCAGAATAAACCTCTTCCTCCTATGAGCTGCTTCTGGCTGGGTGTTTTGTCCCACAACGAGAAGATAACTGCTACATTGTCCATCCCAATGCAGCAGGGACTCTGTGAGACTGACAAAACCTATGCACTCAGATCTCACACAGCACTGGTCTAGACACGTCTCTGGTTCCAGGACCCCAGGATTTCTGCCCAAATGACCCTGACACAGATTCTGAGGCTTCCTGGGCCTTTTATCCAGAGCATCCTTTCAAGGTGTCCTGAATGGTCAATGAGGATCCTTTGGGCCCAAGGACAGGTCTTAGGACAAAGGTCCAGCATGAGGAAGAGCTAAGATACAAACCTGGACAAGGCTCTTGCCAGGCCCTTGGTGGGATGAGATGCAGCCAGAGGGGGGAAAGAAAAAGTATGCTCACTCACTCCCAATGCCACATCCCAGATCATCACAGAGGTTACTTTGCCAAGGCAGGAGAATGGGGCACACATTACTGTTAAAAGTGGGTTAGCCCGCTTTCCTCAGTTATTCAGGCAAAGGCACATGAACCTTTTTACAAGCCTCAAACACTGTCAAAGCAGGCTGTGTAGAGATCCAGATACTGTGAGTCTCCTTGGTCTTCTTTGAGTTCTAGCTCCTCTCTGGAAGTCTCCAGCCATAGAGGAAGACTGTGGCATGGGGTTAGCTGCCCTGGCCTGGAGAACAGGGAGCTAACCTGAGTGAGCTCACAGCAAAGTTCATACCCAGCAGCCCTTGACAAAGGGATCCTTTAACATCTTCAACCTCCATGGAGAGACAGACAGACAGACAGACAGACAGACAGACAGGCACACACACCAAGGAAACTTCTACCCAACACAGAAGCCTGGGGGGGCCTGAGAGCTCGCAGAATTGGACAAGGTACCTCAGTATAATGTAGAGCTAGTTTCAGCAAACTATTTTTGGTCACTGGCAAACTCACAGCTCCAAAAGGATGCTTCTCAGGTCTGGTTACTGTAGGAGTGACAACCGGTGTGAGAAGAGATGGACTTTATCGGGAACCATGTTAGCAGTGTTCTAGCTCATAGCCACACTGCCCTCTGTAATGACATCTCCCAATTAGTGTGGAAACAGCTAGCCTTTTGTAAGCCTGTGATGCCAGTTTAATGAATTCAGTCCCCAGAAGGGAAAAGGCAGACACCTGACAATTTCAGGGAAATCATTAATTGAGTTCTGCCTTTTAGGTTAAGTGACTTATCTAACTTCTACATTGGGTGGCTGTGGTGGTTTCAACTGAAATGTCCCTCATGGCCTCCCGTGGTGGTGATTAAGCCTCATACTCTCCCATGCTGGTGTGATACTGGGGACCTTGGGGTTGACCAGTCCGGCCCAAGTGGGTGTTGAGAGCCAGCTCATATTACTTCCTATCTGCTTCTGTGACAAGATGTGACGTCCAGCCTCTGCTCTGCCATGTTTTCCCTGAGACTGTAAGCACATATAAACCCTTCCTCCCATGGGCTGCTTCTGGTTGAGAAGGTAACAGCTCTAGTGACGATATATGGAAATTAAGTCACATGGACAGAGCGTCGTGATTCCCAGGGTGTGGCTTTCTAGGAGGGTGCTGGGTCATTTCTGTCACAGAGCCCTCACCCACTTCATGCTAGGGAGTCCTTCTATATCAGATCACACAGGAAGCATGCCCACTGAGAACCGCCTTCGTGTCTACCATGACTTCTCTTCTCGTTAGAATGCTTAAGACCTCTGCCCAGACTGAGGCTATGAGTAAATGACGCTCTGTTGACATTTCACAAGTGTGCTTTATTCTCCTCGGTCTCCCAGGGAGGCAGACTCAGCAAATACTCCCTTTTGTGAACAAGCCATATGGTGTCAAACAAATGATTAGCCTTTATTTCAGGAGAGTCAGTAGAGGAAACAAGGGATATTTGGCCCTTATTCACAGAGTTAGCACATTAATTAGAACTGCTAACTTTCAGGCTGCAGAAGGGAGGCAGGGATGCAGTTTCTAAGCACCCATAGGGAGTTACGGACTGTGGGCTCTCCTCCCCCGAGTGAGGGTCCACTGCAGAAGAAGCAGGCTGGGGGACGAGTGTGACATTGGGCATCTGGCCCAAGTTCTCAGGTGACCCATCAGGTGTTGGTAGGCTACACGGTGCAGTTTGGAATGGTTTGAATATAAAATGCCCCCCGCCCTCCAGGCTCATATGTTTACATGCTTAATCTCCAGCTGGTGGGGCTCTTCTAGAAGGTTGTGGAACCTTGCACTCGGGCCAGGCCTGTTCTCACGCTGCTTTCCACTCACGTGTCACACCTTCGCCTCCATGATGGACTCTCATGGCCACATCTGAGGGAGTTTGAGAGGAATTAAACCCCCTTCCTCCCATCAAGTGCTTGGGGTCAGGAGTTTTGTCCCAACAATGAGAAAATAACGGATATGGGGCCATTGCTTCAGGAAATCATTTTCTGACTTCCGATTACCCATCAGAGCCCACAATTACTGAAACAAACAAACAAGCACATCCTGGTGATTGAAAATATGGAAGCAGGGATCAGAGAGATCCAAGTTTTATGCTTGGTTCTGTCCGTGCCCCACCTGTGTATTCTCAGGCTTCCTGTTCACAACCCATCCTCTGGAAGTTGAAAGGAATTTCTCACAGGTTGGGCAGAGGATGAAAACGAGCCAAACGACTGCATATTAAACTGGTTCTTTAACTTAACTAAAAATTTTCCTTAAGAGCACGAAGAAGGGTTATTTTTCCATATGTGATCTCCCCAAGAGGAGGATAAACCCAGTCTTCATTTTTGCATTTGTACTCACATGAACATACTAAAGTCCTTGTAGCTACTTTAAAAAAATAATTTCTTTTTATTTCCAAGGAGAGAGAGGGAGGGAGGGAGGGAAGGAGAGAGGGAGAGAAGGGAAAGAGGGAAAGAGGGAAGGAGGGAGAGGGAGAGGAAGAGCGAGAGAGGGAGAGAGAGAGGGAAAGAGAGAGGAAGAGGGAGAGGGAGAGAGAGAGGGAAAGAGAGAGAGAGAGGGGGAGAGAGAGAGCGCGCACACAGGAGGGAGGAAAAAAACAAACAACCCAGGTAACCACCACAAACAAACTCCAGATGCATGTGCCACTTTGAGCATGTGACTGAAGCTACTTAGTAAGCCAAACCCACTCCTTATAAACTTATGTGCAGTACGGAATTATTTAGAAAATTTTCCTGCATAGAAAAAGTAAATTTCAGTTGTTTAAGCGAAGGGCAAAAATCTCAAAAACCATTGCATAAAATGAAAGTTCAAGCTAACCTCTAATGCATGAATTACAAAACAGAAAAAGAGCAGAAATAAACAGTAAGGTAAAAGAAAAAAAATGTATTGTGATCACATAAAGTCCACAGAAGTCACGCAACCTTTCTGCTAGGTTAGTCAGTCTAGCTATTAGCTGGCATTTTTCGGTCATCAATTCACGCCACCATCCAGAAGATGCTGCCGCAGTGGAGAGAAAGGCCTTCCATCCTTCTAGACAAGAGTGACAAAGTGACTCCATGGAGCCGGAATACACAGCTCTGCCCGAAATACATTGCCCTCAGCTGCAAGGCGAGCAGCAGCGCTCACAGAAATGGGTGTCCGTGGGCTCTGCTGTGCTACACTGTGGCCTCGTGTATTGGGTTGTGATGGTACATGGTGTGCCATCGGACTAGGATGTGTCTATCGGTGTGCTATGGCGCGTGAGGATGTACCATGGTGTGTGACGCTGGACTGTGGTGTGTGCTGGTGTTCTCTCAGTGTGGTGGTATATTGTAATGTCTGATGCTGTATGAAGCATGGGTTTACTCTTCAATTCCAGAGCAGAACTACTAACACCCTCAGAATCTGTGGAGTGACAGCGTGGGAGGAGCATCTACTGGTCATTCCTGAGCTTGTGTTAATGAGGTGACTCTGGGAGCAGCCAATCGTGACATGTGACTCCAGGGAGTCCCATTTCGATGGAGGGAGGGGTCCTAAGCTGGAGATTAAATCACCAGTCATTGGTGATTCGGTCAAGCAACCATGTCGGCATCAGTCAAGTGGGACAAACTACCTGACAAGAGTCAGTTTAAGGAGGAAGAGCTTATTTCAGCTGACAATTCCAGGTGACAGGGGATCATGGCAGGAGAGGGGCCCATTCAGTCCCCAGTGAGGAAGCTCAACCAGCTCTCGCCTTTCATATAGTCTAGGATCCCAGCCTGTGAAGCGGTGATGCCGACAGTTAAGATGGATCTTCCCACCTTAATTAACTCAAATCAAGATATTCCCTTACAGACAGGCTTAGAGGTTAACCTATTCTACAGAACGCCCCTCCCCCCCTCTGGTGACTTAGGTCCTGTCAAATTGACAGGAAATACAAACCATCACAGTGTCTATGTATGAAGCATCTACAAAAGCCCTGAAGAACAGAGTGACAGGAGTTTCTGGGTAGGTGAACGCAGCCCTATGGTGGGAAGGCCTCCTCAACTCCACAGGGATCTCTTCATTTGCCTGTTCATCTCTGGCCTTTGAAACATCCTCGATCATCAACCAGTAATAGTAAGTAAAATGCTTCCCTGAGGATTATGAGCCATCACAGCAAACGGCTGAAGAGAAGAAGGGAGACGTGGGAATTAGAAGCACAGCTGGTTACCAGTGACTGGATATTAGTGTGGAAAGTGGAGGCAGTTTTGAGGGACAGAATCCATTCATGTGTGAGGCCTGGCACTGACTCTAGGTAGTGTGGGAAATGGACCAAGCTAGAGCACACCCAGAGAGTGTTTACGGGGAATTGTTTGGTGTGTAACACCCACCTCCCCACATTGGCTGTCTGAGGTGTTCTCTGTAGAGAATGAAACAAAAACTTTTTCTCTAGATTGTCAACAAGAATGGGGACCAGAGCAAGGGAATTCATCATCACCACTCAGATTTCACTCAGATTTCATATGATATATAGGAAACCAAGTCTGAAAAAGTATAAAAACTGGAAAGGAATAGATAAGACTATAAAAAAACAAGCTGATTATATACTTAGAAAGGCCAAAAAAGAAAATCAACACAACAAAGTTAAAAACCAAACCCATTCCAGAAAACAAAATAATTTAATTTGCAAATAAGCATAACTTCCTTACATAAACTTCCATCAAATGTATAGGATTAGGAAAAGCAAGAATTCAATTAACACAGTACACCTAGGGGAAAAACACACAAGCAAATGACTAAAAATTTTGTAGGGCCTATTAGAAAAAAACAAGCTTTCAAGAAGTAACAAAAACAGACACACAAAAAACCTTGCACAGATGGGAGGACCAGAGTCCATAATGGTACAGGCATACCTATTCTTCCTGTGGTGGGTTATATATGTAATGTCACCCTAAGAAAATCTTTACAAGATTATTAAGAATAGAAAAAAAAATAAGAAAAAGTCACGAGGAAGAAGTGCCCTATCAGAGAGCGTTCTATATTAAATAGTGATGAGGCAAACAGTGCTATACTGGTGCTGGAATATTCTAAGACAAACAAATAGACCAGAATACAAAGTACAGAAATACATCCAAATTCAAAGGAAAAATTTAGCACAGTATAAAGCTGGCATCTGAAATCTGTGGGCAATAATGTAGGTTCAAATACGGGATGCAGGGCCGTTGGATTACATGTCCAAGAACAGAGTGGGCATTGCTCTGCCTATCATATATCAAAGTAAATAATACTTGTATCAAAGATCATAGGATAAAAAGGGAAAGTTCCCGAGTTATCTGTAAGTAGGAGAAGGCTCTTTAAGACACAAATACATATCTAGAAACCATAATGTCCAAGGTAGTAAGTATGGCCCATAAAAATGAACTTTGGGGGCTGGGGAGATGGCTCAGCTGTTAAAGGTGTTTGCTTGCAAAGCCTGCCAGCCTAGGTTCAATTCCCTGGTAGTCACATAAAGCTAGATGCACAAGGTTCCATGTATCCGGAGTTCATTTGTAGGGGCAAGAGACCCTGGCATGCCCATGCTGTCTCTGTTTCTCTTCTTCTCCCTCCTTCTCTATCTCCCTCTATGTATCTCTTTAGTAAATAAAAATATTTTAAAAGATGAAAATTTTACTCAGCAATATGCTTTGTGTGTTGATTTGAATGTGGAGTGTTCCCCAGAGTCTCATACTCAGTCCCCAGCTAGTGGAGCCTTGGGGAGGGGAAGGTGGTGGGGCCTTGCTGAAGGAGGTGTGTCACTGGGGATGGGCCTTGGGGTTTATTGGTCCAGCCTGCTGGGTGTTCGGAGCTTGATCACTCTTACTGTTTCCTCCTAGGTTTTGTGGCAAAATGTGATGCCCAGTCTCTGCTCTGCCATGCTTTCCCTGCCACGATGAAACTTCCCCTCAAAACTCTAAGTCTGAAATAAAAGCTGTTCTCATATAAGCTGCTTCTGATTGGGTAGTTTTTCCCAGCAACAAGAAGGTAACCGCTACACCTTGGGAAACCAAAACACAAATACCTCCATTGGGAATCTTCAATGTCAATTATTTTCAATTTTCTTTTCAAATTATATACCAAAGGCTAAACTCTCTATAGATAAAGCTTTTTGGAGACAAGGGCTAAATAAAGAATATGAATGTCTGTATCTAAGCCTGTTTAGAAACAGTGATTTCTAAACACAGACTTTAAAAAAGGAGAAAGATTTGGCAATGGCCATCAAAATTATAAATACACACATCTTCTGACCCCTCTTCTGAGAATCTGTCGTACTGAAGAATTGGCACGTTATGTGGGAAAGGACATTTTTTCGAGGTTACTCATTGTAGTACTCCTTGACATTCCAGGACTAGAAACAGTCCAAATGTCCATCAACAGGGATGCATTAAATACAGCCAGATCTACTTGCACATGGAGACCCCACACAGCTATACAAGAAAATTTAATCAACGATGAGGTCTATGAGTAAATATGGAAACATCTCCAAGATGCATTATTTATGACAAGAAAGTAGGATGGAGAATGTGTTCCACATGCCATCATTCCTGTCTTTAAAGAAGGATAATGAATAGACAAGGATTAGATCATCTCTGGATGTAAAAAAGCTAAACACAATGGTTACATAGAGAGAAAAGTGGGCAAAGGAGGCTTTGTATCACATTCTTCCTAGTTACTTTCCATTTATTCAAAAACCATGAAAATCAATCCGATTATCTTTTGGGGGATGACGATTGGGAAATTGTTATTGAAACATGCCCTGGAAGTTGATTCATCCAAGAACACGAGCCCCTCCAGGTCCCCCTGGATGCCCCCTGAGCCCAGTGTTTTCTTCTTGAAATCAGCTCATGCCTGCCTGGGGGAAAGCACTTGGGGTCTCAAGACGACACGGAGCTGGAGGCTATTTTAGATTATCTTAAAATGACAATGAAATATCAAAGATCAAAGGTGATATTTTTATTTTTTGACTGTGTATATATAGTGTCTGTGGGATGGGTGTATACACATGAATGGGGTGTGTGTGTGTGTGTGTGTGTGTGAAGCCAGAGGAGGACATCGGGTGTCCTCTGTTGCTCCACTTTTTTTCCTAAGGCAGTGTCCCTCACTGAACCCAGAGCTCCATGCTTTCTGGCTAGACTGGGTGACCAGGAGCCCCAGTGAGTTTCCTGTTTTAACCCTTTAGCGCTGGGGTTCCAGCACGTGCAGCTCTGCCTGGCTTCTTATATGGGTGCTGGACTCAAACCCAGGTCCATGTGCAGAAAGTGTTCTAACCCACTGAGCCTTCTCTCCGGCCACACTATTATACCTGAAATTATATTTATTAAATTATGAAGACACATTCTGACTTAGATTCAGCACCAGAGCCTTGCTTGTGTTGCAGGTTTACTGCCCGAAGACCAGAGCCATCACTCCATCTATAGAAATAGAAATTCTATATTGACATTCAGAATAAATTCTGTATGTGGATGTGGGTGGCCATGTTCACATACAGGACAAGCTGGTTGAGATTTCTGACATAATGGAAGACTTCTTCCTGTAGAAAGCTTCCCACCTCCCTGTTTTACTCAAAGACCCTTAACTAGCCCATGTAAAAAATAGCTCTGTCCAAATATACAATTACATCTTTTACAGGAATTCTATGGGACAATGCCATAATTGAATGCACTGATGGCATTGCCGATTCAATTTTCTGCTTGCATAAAAACCTGCTAAAGCCCTTCATACGAGTGAGCACGGCTGGCCCCAGGTCCGAGACCTCCAGGGCTCCTCACTGCACCCACCAGAACTAATGATCTTGTAATCACTCAGAACCGATGGACTGGCAGGCCAGCCTCACCCACCACATTGTTCCACGCACCTGTGTTAACAGCCTTGGCAAGGAGAGGCGGCATCTATGGGCAATGAGCGGGGATTAAAGGATTATCTAACGAGATAAAAGCAATGAAGATGAAACTATTTCTAATAAGGTGGCCAGAGCTCTCTGTCTCAACAGAAGCAGCAATCTCTGTAAATATCCCAGAGAAGGGTGTCGCAGCGTATGTTATTATTGATGACAGATAGAAGTCTAATAAAAATTCAGCGAGTATAGAAAATGTCAGAGATGGTTTCATTTCATGTGTAATAAAGTCAGGCATATAAAAATAACATGTTGCCCATAAAGAGACTATTGCGTTCGATACAGGTACGCAACAGCACAAAGCCAGGGGCTTGGGCTCAGGAATCTACAAAAACAAACCCCCCAAAGCTCAACGTGTACAACATTCAGATGTGAGCTGCAGCTAAGAAGATGATTCTGAGAAATACTGTCCTTCAGGTGTCTGTGAGCTGATAGCTTCCACCGTGTGGCTTTCAGAATGAAAGCCTCTGAGAGGAAAAGTAAAGGCAGAATTTGAAAACAGATTTTTTGAGGTATTTGAAAAGATGATCATAGATTGGAGCTGAATCCTAGATGCATTCTCAAGCTGTCATGTGGAAATGAAAATTTTTGATTCCTGAGACAAAAAGACAGGAGTCATCTTGAACAGGAAATCAGAGGACATAGAGTCGTTGGGTCCCTCCTGATAACGGTGCGTTCTGACAAAGAGTCCTACCTAACCTTGGCTACTGGGGTTTGATCTCACCCTCTGAGGAAGATGCCCACACCAAATACAAATACCTTTTGGTCAGGGATCTGAGTATCAGCCAGTAAATACCTGGGTGGCATTGTCCTCACCAGCTGTTCTCTGACAAATCAGTTTCTGTCACCTTGGCCTATAGTTTTCCAACATGGGCACTAAATGTCAACCCAATTCAGAGTGGAGAAATAAAACTCTTTCAAACAGACCTTCGTTACTTTTTGAATACTATTTTTTTTCCACTTACCTGTGTCTGGGGTACTGCTGGCCTCTCCCTTGTAGCGAACATAGCTCATGGAAATGGGCAAAAAAAATTAGAGGTACAATGTTTACCTCAGTAAACTACTCTGCTCCAGATTTCAACAAAAGATAATAAGCCTTTTCACTCCCTCCTGTTCTCCCTCAAAATTAGGGAGGCATCGGTGAATATTCCCTCTAGAAAGAGAAATCAAACATTACTGGTGGGACGCCTCCAGGTAAAAGATAATATAATTAATAGAAAACATGTTCTGTTTCATTGAGATTCTCTGGGATGCCAGTAGTTAAAGAACAAAAAAGAAACAAGGATCTTTTCAACTTAATAGCCAATCTGAAAAGCAATTTTAGAAAAATAATTGGTTTCAGAAATGGACAAAACACATGGACATAAGTGTATCTTTCCATTACTTTATGGAGTTTTACAAGGCCATTCCCGGACTCATATAACACTTCTACGAAATAATTATATATCTAATGATTATTATACCAATTGTTTGTTCTGATCAATAGTTAAAGACAATGAGCAGAGGAGGGAATTAATTAAACATTCAATTTTGCTCCTTATAAATGAAAGGGAATTGAAGGCAATGAGGCCTTGTGGGAATGAGAAAAGCCCATGTCCTGCATGCCAGGCCTTGGGATGGGTACAGGTGGTTTCTACTTTGCAAAGGTACCCAGGGATTAGACCCTCAGAGATAGTAACAACCCCAGGGGCATCTGAATAGATGGCTAGTTCTGGTTGGAACAGGGCTTGTTCCTTCCATTTGAGATAACCATTGATGGCAAAGTACTTGGTGGTCACCAATGGGAGTTTTACAGTCTCTAGATCCAAAGCCCAGTTCAACCATTTATTGACCTTGTAACCCTACCCTGCTAGGGGTCTGAATGTGCAATGTCCCCCATGACCTCATGTGTTTGTGACCTCATACTTTTATCTCCAACTGGTGGAGCCTTTGGGAGGTGGAGCCTTAGAGGAGGTGCCTCACTGGGAGTGGGTCTTGAGGTTCCTTCACCAGGCCTCATTGGGTGCTCATAGTTCAGCACACTCTTGCTGCTCCCTCTCAGATGCTGTGACAGGATGTCAAGCCACTTTCCAGACCATGTCATGCTGTCCCTGCTAAGAAGAAGCTTCTCCCTCAAACCTAAGCTGCAATGACCCCCTTCCTCCCCAAAGTTGCTCCTGGGCTGGTGACTACTACACCCTCTGACCTTCCATTTCATGCCCCGAACACACAGAGAAGAATGGTACCAATCTTCAATGGTCGTTTTGCTAATTTCAAGATCATTGACGTAAAGTGTAAAGCTGGCACACAGTACTGAAAATTAGTTGATGCCATTTGGCACATAAGCCATAAGCAATCTCTGTGAGGCTTTGAGAAACATTTAAGGGGATTAGCTACCATTTCCACAAACCATTGTTGGTGCCCTGTCAGAGAATCCTGGCCAGACAGGTCCAGAATATATTTTTTAATACAGTCTTTAAGAAAAGGGGGCTGTTCTTTAAATAGATGTCCAAGATTATGAGGAGCTCAGGAACCCCAAAACCACAGTGCTGCCCACAGTGCTACCAGGTGACATACTCTTTGGAAACATGGCCTATTTTCTCACCAAGAAACAAACAACAGACCAACCACTACAGGAGAAAGAAAGGAGTCTATTTTTCCAACAGTGAGCTAAAGTTTAATGTAACAAAGATATTGTCATAGTTTCACTGTGAAATGTCCCTCATAGCCTCAGATGCTTATGATTAAGTCTCATACTCAATCCCCAGCTAGTGAAGCCTTTGGAAAGTAGTCTCTTTCTGGAGGAGGTGAGTCATTGGGATGCACCTTGACGTGAATTAGTCCAGCCCTACTGTGTGTTCACCAGCTCAATCCCTCTTGCTGCTGCCTCCCAGGTGGTGTGACAACATATGATACCCAGTCTCTGCTCTGCCATAGCCTTCCTAACAGTGATGAAAAGCTCCTTGAGACTGTGAGGCACATACTGGTTTTGATCACGTGTTTTGTCCCATCAATAAGAAGGTAAAAGCAACATAAGTCCATTTTTCCTCCAGCATGCTTGAAATTTAATATCCGATAGATATGGATGCAGCAAAATTGCACATTCCCTGGAACATAATGCTACCTTTCTAGGAGCCTATACTACAGAAGTGTGTACCGAAGCATGATAGATGGACAACCAGCATCTCCTGTGATCTGTGATCTGAAAATAACTCGGTCCAACAATGGGAACATGGTTAAATAAATTTACTTCAGGAATCTCCCTCACAGCAGAATACTATGCCTTGAAATAAAGTACTGATGGGTGGACTCATACAGAGGAGGGTTCTTCAAGCAAAAAGCAAGTACGAGCACCAATGAACTTAAATATTGCTCTAATCACAGTCAACTTCTGGAAGAGTTGGCAAGAGTGGTGCCTCTGAGAAGGAAAGAAGAAAGTGAAAGAACTTTACATTTTATAGACTTTCAAATTATTTGAATTTTGTGTACCTGATGTAGGTTTGTTTTGCTTTAAAAAAAAACTTTTCATTTCTAAGTCGTTGGTTCAAAAACCAAAATGCATCACCACATTCTAATTAATGTTTAGTTCAAGAGGGGAAGTTCAGAGGAAATTAAAATTAGGCCTTTCTTAAAAACTTGACAAACTTGTCAACGAAGGCAAGTGGTATTTTCAGTAGATTTTACTTCTGTAGAAATGAGCCGACAATCACTTCTCTCTCCATATGTGCAACACCATTAAGCAGAGACCAAAGCCTGGCTACAGAGACATACTGCAACTTGAACCTGAATTCCAGGTGACCCAAAACCAGAGGTCAAAAAATATATGGCCCAAGACTAAACCTGCTGTTATAACCCATGAGTTAAGAACATTTTTTTATAATTTCAAACAGATGAAAAACTTAAAAACCATTCTATAACCTATAAAAGCTATGTGAAATTCAATCTTCACTTTCTCCAATGGAAATGTGCTGGGACACAGCCCTTCCATCATGTGCACAGAATCTAAGTCTGCAACGAAGACTACAGATGACACAAAGCTTAAAGTATTTACTCTTTCTGTTTTCACAGAAGAAAAGTGTTCTGGCCCCTGCTCAATACCAGTGACATAAGTGGGTCTGTAAAATAGGACAGGAAGACCCCCCCAAAGCATAAATTACTCTTCAAAAGAGTAATACTTGTAAAGTATTTATGACTGACCACAAATTCTTAAATTACATCTGTGTTAGACATGGACTGTTGGGGGAAGTTGATCTAAGATAGTCTAGGGGCAGTCAGAAAGGTGTCCTCAATTAATTGGTAAGTAAACAGACCTCAGGGAAGGAAAGGAAGAGAAAGTCAAGAAACCAGCAATCAACTAAGCTGTGATATCAGGATGTGTGAATTCCAGAGATAAGTTATGTATCATATAAGTACCGCACGCTAACCGATTGCGCCACTGGAGCCCCTGATAAGTTATGTATCAATTGTGATAATATTTTAATGAGATATTATAACTACAATATATACAACAATATTATATAACCATTTTATAATTAAAGGAACAGCCTGATAGATAAGAGACCTAGAATTTGCTTGCTTGTATCTGTTCTGTCTCCACCTATACTCTCTGCAGAGTTAGTCCAAGAGGGCTGGGCGTGGTGGCACACGCCTTTAATCCCAGCATTTGGGAGGCAGAGGTAGGAGGATTGCCTTGAGTTCAAGGCCAGCCACCCTGAGACTACATAGTGAATTCCAGGTCAGCCTGGACTAGAGCGAGACCCTACCTCGAAACCCCCCCCCCCAAAAAAAAAGTTACTCCAAGAGGGTAATTTCTAAAGTACTAATCAAATAAGGTAAGAAAGTGTGCTTGTAAGCAAAACAGAACCACAGGAAAATGTACATCATACAGTCAGAGAGACAAGCCAGTTAGGTATTCGATGGCCAAGTTCCTGCTCCACTGTTCACCAAGCAGCTGGAACTCTCTCCTGCCTGTCCCTCTGCCCTGTAATCCCACAGCCAAAGCGCATATGCTGGCAGAAGCAGCCCCTCCCCCTTCACTGCTAGGGCAGCCCAGCTCAGAGTTAAGCAGAGGTAAACATCTGGAACAAACTTTCCCAAGCACACAGTAATCCTCCTGTATCTGAAAGTCTGAGAGTATTTTCTTTGGTGTCTGAGAGAGCAAGGTATAAATCACACTTAATGGAGAACACACCAGAATTTTCCATCAACAAGAGCTAAGATGCTAAGTCTAGGCCCTGTGGGGCTTCAGCCCAGGACCTGTGGAAGAGACTCTACCCTTCAGAGCTGGATAGGCGCTCAGGAGTGTGCCTGAACTTTCCTTGTACACAGACACCAGGGTGACCTGTACTTCCCCCCCCCCACAGGCCCTCAGCAGCTACCTTGTAAGCAAGATGGATCCCCAAGTGCTTCCTTATTCATTCACACATCAGAAGAGGGGGTGAAAACATTGCCTCCTCTATAGGAGACACCACACATTTGAAATGTGCACCTGTGTCAGCAGGTCTAGAAAAAGACCACAGCATCAGGGTGGTTTATTCTTCTCCCACTCTTCCCAAGGACAAGAGGACATGGGGGGCGCAGGGGGGGGGGGAATCCTAACACATTCATGAGACTGAGACGAACCTCACTGGATTTGTTACATCTCTTCATTACATCCAATCCTTCCGCTTCCTTCCTCAATCCCTGGTATTTGCAGTGAATGCTTTTATCGTATGATGGCAAATGGGGGAATGTGTTAACTCCATAATTCCTCTGCCTCGTCTTGCAAACAGGCACCATTAACTGCTGAGCTACCTTCCCAGCCATCCTTAAATGAGTCAGATTCTCTTACTGAGACCAGAGCTTGTTGGTTTCTGCAAGCCTGGGCAATTCCTGGTCTCTTTTCTCCACTTTGCAAAATGATGGTTACAGGTGTGTGTGGCCAGACCCAGCTGCAGATCCAGGGGGATCTGGAGATTCAAACACTGGAAAGTTCTGGTCCCCTCAGACCCTCATGCTTGGGCAGGAAGCGCACTTAACTGCTGAACCATCTCCCCGGTTGTGTATTTCTAAGTTATGCCTTTTGGTGAATTAGGCAGAGAAGATAAACTTCAAAAAATTAATGAACTATAATTAATGAACTAATGGACAGGCTATCATACATTTGGTTACAGGTGAGCATAACATTTGAGTGAGGGTCTGAAGACAGAATTCCCTCAAGTAGACAGGAGAAGGTCAGCAAGCATATGGACTGCCAAGCCTGGGAGTTATGGAGCAGAAGGAGGAATGGCTAAAACAGCAGAGTAGGAGCCAATGGGGTCACATACCCTGGGCCATTCAAGTTGCAACATTCCAAAGGCTCCAATTTTTCACCTAGATTTGGGGGGGTCTCCCTGCCTTGGCAGACTTCATGTGACATTGTCTGCCTTCTCTGAAAAAGAAAAGTAGGAGCCACACGGGCCCATCTGTATAATTGTCTTCCTGTGGCAACCAGCCAATCCTGGTCAGGCTGCTGGGGTGGTGCTGCCCCACCCTCCAGGCAGCCCTGTCCTCCAGGCTTGAGAGGTAAGTGGGAAAAGAGAGAAACTGTAGGCTCAGTAGTATACTGTCTTGTCTCCTTATCTCTTCACAAGTCTGTCTTAAGAGAAGCATCTTGACTGCAATAGACTGAAGTTTTACACCGATGCAAATTCAGAAGTTCAAGTATTGAACTGCATTATGGGAGTTTCTGGAGGTAGATGACTCCTGGGGGAGATTAGGTCGTGACTGTGAACATCACCCATGGCATGACTGCTCTTAGGGATCCCAGGGGAAAGAAAGACAGGAGAAACTAACCATTATTAACCCAAAAGAGGTCCTCCCCGGAACCCAGCACCACTGGTCCCTTGAGCTCAGGGTTGTGTCCCCTAGAACCAGAGTGAGATGCTGGTTGTTTATGAGTGACTCAGCCAGCCCTGGCTAGTATGCACTGCTGAACCTCACTTCTGTCACCCTCAGTGCAATTATGGGGAGAGACTTCCCCCAGTCACTTCTTCTGGGATTGTTTTCTTTATGTCACCCGGGAAGGGCACCTGGCTGGTGTTATTGTCTGGGCGTCTCTCTCCGTGGCATCAACCATCATGAGTGCAGCACCTGAGGTGAGCCATAGCTATTTAATGATGAGTACCTCTATCATCTCACACTCTGCTGGAATAAGGAGGCAAAAGAGAAATCTTTCCACATGGGAGACTCAAGAACAAAACCCCAGTCCTGTCATCATGCGCCCAAGCTTTGTCTCTGTCCTGTTCTCCATGTAACAAGGTTGGATCAATAATGCGGAGCCTTCATGTGATCAATGTAACCAATGTCTTCCTTTCTATCACATAGACCAGGAAACCAAGGCTCAGGGAAGTCAGGCACTTGTCCCTATGGACACCTCAGACCTCATGGGAAGAGGAAGAGGTGGAAATAGAGCCAAATCCCTCGTGCTATGTCCAGGGTCTTCCCAACAGATCATGTCCCTTGTTCTACATAGTCCCCAAGTGGAGTGGACATTCACAAGTTCCCAGCACTGGGAGGCTGCATAATGTAATCGACAAGCAAAATCCTCCCAATCTCAGATCCAACTCTTTCTTCAAGGAGTTATCTCCCCACTGTACAAACGAACAAAACATGAATCTAATTCCCCACTCTCCAGTATGAAAAACTTAAACAGCGATATTAATCAATTTTAAAATTCAACCCACATTCTTTTCCCTGTTGAGAATTTACCTTAACAGAGTTGGTTCATTACAACTCAACAAACACAGAAGCTCAACAAATGCAGCAAACTAGCAGGTGGAACAGTGGTAGATATTTTCCACCTTTTTTTTTATATAAAACGAGCCACATTTTGTGAGTTCAGAGAAAGGCAATAAACATGTCTCTAAAATTGATTTGATTGTGTTCAAAGAACTTCTTACACCCAGTCACAGAAAGTCTCACAGTTCTCTGTAGCTCCAACTGAAGCCAAGAGTGTGGCCCTGAGTGGCTCTTGCTCTGTGGATGTGGGGACATGGGGCCTGGGATCTGTCTAAGAGGCCTGGGTGCAGAAGGGATGCTGACTGTGCTGGGAAGGGAGGCAGGGTCATTGAGGGGTTGCTCCACACCCCAGACCCTGAAAGCATGACCACATCTGGTTCAGCCCCACGCTGCACATTTGAACATGAAGACTGTCTGATCAGGTACTCAGAGGAAAGTAAAGGATGGTGACGAATCAAGATCTGGAGCTCTTACTCCCCCCCTTTCCTCCACACCTCTGTGGGGTCCCACAGGACTCAAGAAGGAAAACTAGCTGATTGGGCCTTTCTTCCTGTTCCTCTAACAGTTCAAGGTCCATTTAATTCCACTTGTTTTACTGAAGTTATAGTCATACCTCATTGGTTAAAATTATAACTTTAAATACTTTTAACTTTTATTTTTCCTTCCTTCATAAAAAAAAAAAAAAACAGAGACCCATGCTATCTGAACTCAAGGCTCATAGACAAAAGGGTCTTATGCTCATTTCAATGACTGGCAAACTGGAAGCAAGAAAGGTCATGTGACTTGTCCAAAAGTTGGTCATTTTGATAATGACACTGTGACATCCCACCTTGGCTCTGCAAGATTCCAGTCTCTAGGCTTAGGGATTGAAGAAAGAATAAGGAGAAATGTCCCAACAATACAACCAAGAAATAACATAAATGTCCATCAATGGGGAGATAATTAGGTAAGCCTGACCATGCTAATGGATATTATAATATAAAGGAATCAGCTAGATTTACAACTACCTACACAGAGAACATGAAAAATTATCTTGAGTGAAATAAACAGGTTAGAGAAGGAGATGTGGGTTTCAACTGCAGACCATGTAACTCAGTAACATGGCACAAGAACAGATGAAATCAAAGTACCAGCACATGGACAGCAAAGCAAACAAATGAAATGAAAACCGGCCAGAGGACTAAGAAAGGACACACGCGACACTCCAATCTCACACAGTTGATGGCTCACGTCTCCCAAGCCAGCTAGTAGGAAGCCAGCCAAAGACATAAGAGGCAACTTTCAACATGATGGCACATCAAAGCTGAGCACCTAGTACTTGAGTAGGAGGTTCCCCACTTCGTCCCTGCCAGTGCAACATCAAAACGTTTAGAAACGAACACTTCATTTTTAAGAAGCAATAGTGACTTCATAGTTCAAACCAAGATACAGAAGAAATAAAGAGGGAAGGGTTCTTTGGTCCGGAGTGGGACATGGACATCCCGGACAGAGTTCAGGTGAGCAGGAAGACAGAAGATCTAAGGTAGAAAGAGCAGCTTCCTGAAATTGTGTGAAGAGGAAAAAATGCAATGGAAAACCAATCCTTCCCGAAGGAAATTATTAAGATGTGTCACATGAACCAGACTAGCTGGCTCTGAAAACTAGCAGCTCCCAGGGTCAGAAATGGTGAACTGGACCCCCAAAAAACAAAAATAAAATCAATAAAATATTCAAGGTACTATGAATGTAAATCAGAGGCTCTTAGAGGGAAAGGCTGAATTACACCATAAAGGGGAAACACTACAGAAACTCACGTTTCTACAAAGCCCATCGTGGAAAGTTTCAGTTCATCTAGAGAGGGAAAAAAATCTCCTCCTTAAGGAACAATTTTATACTAAAACCATCTTGTCTCCATGTCCCTTCTGACCTGCATTGCTGTGGCACTCCATGGGTTTGGTTCCCAGAACTCATCTGTGATGTGGGAAAAAAAAGTCTCCTTTTTGGGATTGTAGACTCTTCCCAAAGAAGAGTTCAGGACTGGGGTCAGAATTTGAGCTTGTCAGGATGTTGGTAGAACAGATTGAAGTCAAAGTACCAAGGCTTCTTCTTTCCTTCCATCAAGTGACCAGCAGAAGGGAACGGGGCTCTATTCTGGGCTTTATTTTTTATTGAGAATTGTAATAAATGAGCATACTGTCATTTGATCATATTACTGTCCTATCACCCTTTTGCCCCCATTCCCTGGCCCTATTCCACTGAACACCTTCGTCTTTCCAAGTTGCCCATCATCTGTTTTGCTATCTCTGTTTTTTTTCTTCCTCCTTCATCCTCCACATCAGAATGTTGATGGCTCAGAACAGGTCATAGGGAGCTAACCACCCCTGTAAAGTCAGGAACGCAACAATCAGTTCATGTTTGGAGTGCAGTATCCCCAAGTACTCCTTCCCACCCTGTGGCTCTTCTGTTCTCTCTGGCTCCTTTTCCGCAATGTTCTATAAGCCTCCCGAGGCATGAAAGGGATGTCTTGCTTAGTGTTTAGCTCGTAACACTTATTTTCAGATCTGATGAATTTTGAGTCTCCTCAGTGTGTCTACCTCCATCTCCACAGATAAACTCTGACTAGCCAGGGAGACAGCACTCAGCCTTTCCGTTACCTCCTCTTCAGGGCTCTCTAGATCAGTTTTGATAAGTTCTAGCTCAGCTTTGAAGGTACCCTGCTTGATGGATACTCATTGCAGCTGTGTGTGTGTGTGTGTGTGTGTGTGTGTGTGTGTGTGTGTATGTGTGTGTGTGTGGAGGGTGGGGGAGTCTCCTGCATTCATGCTTGTTCTTTAAGTGTCATGCAAAATCTCTGGAACCATTTCTCCCAGCATGGCTTGCCTCATCAAGTGGAACTTCAAACCTATATAAACCAACAAATTCTTCCCGGATGGGCCCTGGCTACATCAGAAAATCTAAACTCATTTGTGTTCCATCACTTTGGGACATCTCCAAGTCAACAGAATTTTGCCCAGAAGCAAGGAAGTGAGCACACAAATACATTCCCTTCCCAACTCCAAATTCAACAACAGAAAACCTTGATTCAAAAATATTGTGAAGGACTGGAGAGACGGCTTAGTGGTTAAGGCATTTGCCTAAAGACCCAGGTTCAATTCTCCACTACCCACGTAGGGCCAGATGCACAGGGTGGCACATGTGTCTGGACCCATTCTGTCTCTCTTCTCTGCTTGCAAATAAATATTTTTTATAAGATATTGCAAATAGCTTCAGGATTTTCTTTTTAAGACCAAATTTGAACATGCTTAGAAATGTATTTTAATCATCTTCACCCCATACATCTTCTCAACCCCTTCCTATACTCAGCGGTCCCCACTGGTCTTCCTCTTCTACTCTTTAACCATTGTTTTGGTGACACAAGGCGTCTATTTCAGATTGCTTACATGAGCATGAGCAATGGATCAGTGGCCACACCACTGAAGAACGTGTCTTCTCCTTCCCCAACAATCCTTAGTTGTCAATATCTCTTCAGGCAGGAGCAGGACCTCATGAGCCCCTCCCCTATCCATGACCGAATGATGAGGGCCCATCTTCTGCAGACAATGACAATGACTCTGATATACAACACTGCTCCCAGAAGCCATAGGGCATTGAGTGAAAATCCTGGTGCCAGGTATGGCGTGTCTACCCATGAGGTTTGGTCAGGAAGATAAATCCCTGAGGAACACCAAGCAACCCAAGCTATGGCCACCAGTTCTGGTTTCCCACCAGAACAAGATGATAAAACCCTATTGCTCAAGACACCCCATGCCTGGGTCTCGGGGCATCCAGAGGTCAAGATAGACTGATCTGGAAGTTTCCTCATTTGCTGGCTAGCCTTCACTGTTCTGGAGAGTGTTACCCAGGCTACTGGGAGAGAAAAGCCATCCATGGCCTTACTAAGCTGGGGACCCTGAATCAACGTGCCAGGAAAGATGTGCCCACTTGTGCCCATTGGTGCAGGAGAGGTATGACTGTCAAGGGTATCACCAACTACTTTCTGACTAGATTTGAGGGCAGCCCACAGGACAGAATGTATGCCTGGTACTGTAAACCTGTGAAGCCTGTGGCTATGAGTCAGAGGCTCTAGCGGGGAAGCTGCTGGTGTGTCCATCAAAGGGCCTTCGAAATATTTGTGTGCATGCCCGTAGATTTGCAATGCCGTCAGCTGGTAGAGAAAAGCTTCTTCTTGCAGGCATAGTGCAGTGCTGGTCAGAGTGCTGAGGATATGGGATGGTGAGTGCTGGGCTCCAAATGGGACACCGATTCCATCCCTTTTAAGGTGCAGGAACCTCACAGAAGAGGGAGTAGAAAGGACAGAGAGCTACGGAATGCCATCTTCTGGACACGGCATGGCTACTGTGCTCATGAACTCACAGTTTTCTTTCCCGGAGGACTACTGGGCACTTTGCAATCACCTGCTGGAATCCCCTGTGCAGCTTTTCACCCCCATTCTGCGAAGCCCCAAAGCAACACCTTTATTTATTATTTTTAACAATAGCACTGTGGTGCCATAAATTATATATGCCTTTTGCCTCGGGACGCTTTGGCTATCCATTCTCATCAAGCCAGCTGGCTCCTCAGGTAGAAAACAGAATAGAACACTTTTGTCACTGTCCAAAGTGACAGTCACCAGCACCAGGGAGCTGGCTCCAGACTAAAGGTACAGAATGGACAAGCCCAAGTGGAATCAGAAGGGGGCCACACAGTGATAATGCAGTCACGTCATGCATCTGTCCATGGTTCATTCACTCCCCAGCCCCTCCTGTTCCTAACCACAGGAGTGTTGATGCATGCCCCCACCTCATCGGCCCATGCTCACACACATTCCACACCTGTATGATGAAGGTGTGGCCCAGGACTGGTAACTGGGGGCACCCCACAGCGGGGTCTTTCTTAATGCTGTCTCTACTGTTAAGATCAAGCATTTGAGAGTTGTTTATGGAAGAAGTGAATGAAGGAATGAACACATTAAGAGCCTGAACCTCTTCAATTCCAGGATAGAGAGTCACCACTATGACCCACCTAGAGGGAGACAGGATAGTGAACACTCAGTCTTCACACCGTGACGACTTGGGACCAGCAGAAGGGATCAGGAGGAGAATGAAGGGAAACCCAAAAGAAAAGCCACAGAGAAGCAGCTGAAAGGGAAGAGGAGGTATGTGAAGGAGTACCTCCTTGTTGAAACATCGCCTGCTGAGCACTGACTGAGGGTACAACTCACACCTCCATACTATGACTGGGAGTATTGGTGCTTTTCCAGAGGGGAAGGCTTAGTATCAGCAAAGCTAAGTCACTTGCCTAGGGCCACACGACCAGTAACTCCCAGTCCAGTTCTACATCTGGAAAGTACAACATCCTAGACCATACACACACACACAGAAAGGCAACCCACAGGACACACTGCCTGCTCTGCACACCGAGGACGTGTGGGGATGAAACTACTGAAGTGCAAACAGGAGCTACAAGGCCAAGCGGGAACACATGAAGTAAAAGAAGTCATTTTACTGAAAGACTACTTGGGGCTTTTAGATTCACAAGGAACAGTGTGAGTCCCCAAGAGATGGCCAATGGCCAGAGTGTATGTGTATCTTACATCAATTTTCCAGGCGACTGTTTTCCTTTTATAATTGACCGTTTTAGTGTATAAAATAATGGATTTTTGTTATGACATTTTCATACATTTGTATCATCATGTTTTGCTCAAGTTTGTTCCCAATTATCCTCTGATCTCCCTCTCACTGGTCCCCTTAATTCTCCAAAATATCCCCTTCTGCTCTTATGTTTTATATGGATATATATTCTTCATGTAAGAGGCGCCCTGTATATAGGACATATGGCTCTCTGAGAGTGGTAGCCATTTTCTCTGGGAAGCTTGTGAGGATCAGCTCCCACATGAAGAAACAGGGGTCTTCCCACTCTCAGGTGGCTTTGCTGAGGGAGGGGAGGCACAGGGTGTTGTATAGGTCTCGCCTCTGAGTTGAAACTCTCCATCCTAGAGAGAGGAGGGAGGCCATGACTTTCTAAAGCCTAAGGACACATACAAGTGCCTGGAAACTGGGGACATTGACAAGGCCAGGGAAACTCAGTATTAAAAATACACAATTCAACTGCTGGGAAAGGAAAGACTCTTCAGTGGTGCTATCCAGAAGCTGAGTGAGGAGATTGGGGTATATGGTTCTGTGAGTCATCATCTATTCTGGGATGGGGCTTTTGTGGTATGCACCTGTCCAAGACCCACGGAGCTCCTCTAACCCCCACCCACGCTCCTGTAAGTAAACTCTTTCAACTCATTGGTTCACCGAGCTAGAATCGAGTGGAATCAATTCTTCGGTCTTTCCTGGGGTTTCCTATCTCAAGTGAATAGACGTTTGTTCCTGTCTCCCAGGAAAAGTCACACAAGCCAAGGAAAAGCAGCAGAGGCCATTGACAGTGGCCTACTGCAGAGGTCTGGCCTCATTGCCTCCTACCTATGCCAGACGGAAACCTGTCTGCATTTGCCTACAGTTTCTTCCACTGGCATAACTTCTGCCCAGTGCTCTCTGTAAGACCTCTAAATTTTCTCCAGGGAAATCTCACACCTGAGCTGATAATTGCTCCCTTCAGTTCTGAACCTGTCTGTCCCGCCACAAGATCTGGCATGAAATCATTACTAAAGAAAAAGATCTCTTTCTTTACCCTCACCTCAAAGACTTCCTGCTGAGGAGCTCAGGTTGATGGGCTACTATCCTCCTCTGGGAGCATTAGTGACTTGCTTAAAGACAGCAGAAAGGTATCCCAGGTCTTGGCAGGCCAGCCTTCTCCCTGGAGTCCATGGCGAGATACTGAGCACCTGCTCCACAAAGCCCTCTTGTTCTAAGTTGATTAGCTTTATGCGGGGAGCAATGGCTGCTCACTACCTCTGTCTCCATCACTGGGATCTCCTCACTGTTCACACCAACACCCAAGATGATTGGCAGCTCCCGGGCATTGTGGCAGCTGCACCACAGAGCCAAGCTGATACGTCTGATCCCTGCATCAGCCAAAGCCTGGAGCTCTGAAGCAATAACGGATGGTGTAGGAGGAGCCACTCAAGAGTCAAGTACAGGTGACATCATTGACAAGTATGTCTGGGGCTCCTTCCATCACGTGGCATGTCACACCCCTGCTCAAGCCTTTGCAAGGCAGCTCTCCTCTGCCCTGAATACAAAATGCAAAGCTGGTAGATGACAGCGGATGCCCTTTACCACCTGCATCAAGATTCATTTCTGACCACAGTGATGGTCTTCCCCAAGCTGGCTCCCCTTCCCCATCCCTGCCTCATTTCTCTAGCTTATTCCACTCCACCTCCATGGTGACCCTTCCTTCCACCAGCAGCCCAGCCTGAATCTGTCCCCAGAAATTATGAACATGAATCTCTACAAGTTGTTTTTGTGTGAGGTAAACGTCTCCAACCCCACCTTTGCTCCTTCCTCACATTAGGAGGGGAATCATTGCCTTGTTTTCGATGGCTTCCACTAGAACTTGGTAAATGCAACTTTCTCTACAAGATGAAATGTCTCACATCGTAGGTGCCCAGGGTCTGTCCATATCGTACCCCACACTCACACAATAACTGCACATTTTTTCTGCGCAGTACACAGAATGATCAACACCATTCTGTTGGCGCTGGTACTCTAAGTGAAGACTCTTCTCAGCTCTGCTGCTCTCCCCAACTCTGCACAGAAACAGTCTCAGCAGAGGCATAAGTGGGACCACTCAGCTCAGGCCCTCAATGGCTTCCCTTTAGTTCATGGGCTTTTCCGGAGGATTCATTTGACTAGACCCAGTTTTCAAGCCTGCACAGATGGAACAAGAGAGAAGGGCAGGGCAATGCCCAATATAGTTGCCATTACTCCCAAGAGAGCAGAGTCCTTGCTTGGATTTTGTAGCTAAGCAGATTCAAATGTCATGTGCTTTCTGGGGAGTCAAAGTTCTTGTGTAATCATCAAACCAAAAGAAGTAATCATTTAAACCCCCAAATGTCACACTATGCCCACTTTATGCATCCATCTCTCTGATGTACATTAGTAAAAATCAAAATGTCGTTGCCCTCAATTGTTTTTGTCTTTGTTTACAAGTCTGGGGCAGGAGTACATGTGATGGTTACTGGTTCCTGAAGAAGAACTCATTTCTGGTTCTTAACATAAACATCAGCACAAGATAACTCTTAGCTGATCAGCAATCATAATGAAGACACCCAAACAGATGTATGCAGGAGGGCCGGCCCATCACATACCATGAATACTCCGTGTTCATGAATATTCTTCATGAATGAAGGTCTGTTCTTTTAAAGATGCTTTAAAAGTTGGATCATGTTCATGGGAAATTCTTAAACTAGACAACTATGCCTTCATGAGTGTTCACGTGAACCGTCATGACAATTAGACAACTGTTGGACATGAAAAAGAATAAGGCCCTTGATGGTGACCTCTGGGGTGACTCAAAGTGCAGAGAAGAAGTGACAGTGGAGTTTTCAGCACTAAATGAGACATCTCTATCACACCCTCCATGGCTCAGGACCACCGCGGAGGAAAGAATGTAAGAGACAGAGGATGGGGAGGAGTGCTGTGGAATGCTCTTCCAAACACAAAGTGTCTTGTCTGTGGCATTCATGACCTCACAATGGTTGATGCTCCCTATACAAGAGCTGTATAATAGGAGGGGGAATGTTGTCATCAAAATAGAAGACAGACTAGTTGCAAAGAAGGACGGGCTCAGTGGAGGAGGAAATACAGGAGGGCAAAAAGGGAGAGTGGTGGGAGATGATGATGGTATATCATCTCTAAGTATGGAGGTAGCCAAAAACAAGTTAGAAAAATGAATAAGACACAGGGCTCACACACTGATGGTCAGCTATGTGAGGACACAGTGAGTGTGTCACTATCAGCATGTTAAGGAGAGGCCTGGGAAGAAACTGGCCTAAGGGCACCCTACTATCATCCTGCTGAGCTGTGAGGAAGTAAATGTCCCATGTTTGAGCAAAAAATGATTAAGGCCCTGGAAAGCTAAGCCCTGGTCAGCCTAGACAGAGCCTCCAAAGAAAAGCTGTCTGCACACGTGCACATGCAGACACACCGTGATCCATCCTGCCTTTTGCCTTGCCTTTCCTCGCCGGCACTGGCACCATGGCCAGGAGCACTCACTCCCACCACCATCACAGATGCTCTCTCTCCTTGCTCCTCACTCTGAACCTCTCCCGGCAGAACCACAGTTCTTTTGCTCTCTGCTTGGGATTTGGTTTGGTGCTCATGCTCATAGTGAGAGCTCAGATGTTTGAGGATGAACGGATGAGCTAGGGATTAGGAGTGAGGTAGACCTCATTTTTTGTAGGCAGCTAGTCAGGGTTATTGGCCCCACAAGAATAAGCAGACATCTTTATGGCCTGATGGTCAACCAGCACAGAGACTTTATAAGAAATCCAGAAAGCAGAGTCTGGAAAATAAAATCCAAAGAGCCTTGATGTCTGTCCAAAAGGACTCACCAGGTATCCCACACATACAAATAACCAATCCTCTGTCTCACTTACCAGCCTATCAGAAGCCCCCACATCCATTCAGAGTAACCAATCCAATCCTCTCCAACTTGATACATCATTTACATCCCCAAGGATATAAAAAACCCATCCAAGGCACTAGAGGCAGCCTGCTCAGCACTCTCCCCTATTCTGAGGCTCTTCTGCTTCCCTTCTACTCTCTGTTTTACATTCGTTTACTTTTCTAACAAGTCCCTGTTTAACTCGCCCTTCTGCTATGTCTGCACCTGTCATTCTTGCAGGTCACAACACAATGAACTCAAGAGCCACTCTCCTGGGAATTTCTAGTGACCATTGAGTGGTCTAAGTGACCTAAGCTAAGCCCAACCAGAACTGAGAGAGTCTCCATAACTCTCATAACCTCTAACAAATAGACAAAGGTAGACAAAGGCATGGACACATGCATGCATGCACCAAATGCTATGCTACTTCAAGGCTTTCGATGAATGGTATGCACATGTGAAAATCTCAATAACGACTCTGCTGCTAAGAAAAACCAGAGTCCCGAGGCTGGGACTCACTAAAGTGACAGAGTAGACTGCACAGAGGGGCTTCCTCCACCATACTTATTACATGTCAGTGTCTCCCTCCCCGCTGCCCACCATCAGCACAAAGAGTGAAATGAACTGATGTCTCTGTGAGGCAGGCTAGATCATGAGCCTCCTCTGAGTTTCAGCCTTAACCGCACATCAATACTTGCAATACAGTCTCCCATCATTTTCAGCAACGGGGTCTGTGCCAAGAACAGGCAGCCATGGAAGGACAGAACCACAGACTGGCTTCATTAAATTACTCACACAAGGCCATGACTAGCGATTTATAACAGCTATGATGAAACCATGATGAACCACATTCTAATCCTGCTTGGGTGGGATACAAGAGCCCTCTGAGGACAAGGCTTAAGCCCAGCAGCCAGTGAGCTGGCAGTACTCAAACACACTTCTAAGTAGAATAGAGGAGACATTAGACAAATCATCCCAGGTGTCTTTGCGTATCTCCCATGATTCCTTCTTGAAGGAGGGGCTCACTGAATTGAGGTACATTTCTAGACACTGTGTATCCTTTGAATGAGGGTTCAGTGGATAGCCCTCAAGTTATCAAATAAATTCCTGCAGGCATTTCACTATTTTCCTTTTAACTTTTCCCTTTTTCTCTTCAATTTTTCCTTGCCATATGGCCTTTGCATAGTCCTTGGTTTTAGTTATTTCTCTCCTACTCTTCTCTCTCTCTGCACTCCTATCCAGTTAAACCTATCTGCACCCCAGTATTCTTTCCCTCTCCCCCCGCTTCACGTGTGCTCTACCATCTCCTCCCCTTCTGACCGGGGGGACCTCATGGGCCATCGCTAGCTTTC
Source organism: Zapus hudsonius (assembly GCA_004024765.1). Taxonomy (NCBI): domain Eukaryota; kingdom Metazoa; phylum Chordata; class Mammalia; order Rodentia; family Dipodidae; genus Zapus; species Zapus hudsonius. The sequence continues at coordinate 19,066 of PVHP010002907.1, read as the reverse complement.
GGGCCTCTACTGATTTTTGCTCCAATTTTACACAGAGATTAAAAATTCAAAGCAAGGATCTTTTTATGAAAGAGAACATGTGGCATTTGTCTTTCTGACTCCAAACATTAGTTCTAGAACCGTCCATTTTTCTTCAAATTTCATAACTTTGTTTTTCTTTTACAACTGAACCAAACTCCATTGTGTAAATGTATGTATTCCATCTTCACAATGTATCCATCAGTCAAGGGGGCATCCAGGCTGATTCCATTTCCTGGCTACTATTAGTAGAGCATCGATAAACATGGATGAGTAGGTATATAGAAAGTGTAGGGTTCCTAGGGCATATGCTGGGGAAGGCGGAGGTATTGCTGGGTCATGTGGTAGTTCTATTTGTAGCTTTTCAAGAAACCTCCACACTGACTTCCATAATGGCTATACCAGTTTGCACTCCCACTAACAGTGATTGCTATTTGTTAACAATCAATAACCAATCAATAATTATACCAGTCAATTCAAATTTAAAAACTGTTTCAATCTGTCCTAGGTAGAACCTCAGACAAATGCCAAATTTGATGAAAACAATTCCTACTATCCCACTCAATTCAGTCCCCAAAGGCAATCATGACAGCGAGCAAGCCTGGGAGAGAGCGTGCACAAAAGAAAGCACGAGACAGCTTTCCCATGGTGCATACGGCGGGAAATGATGCCTCCTTTACCTTGGTCGAAGGGCTTGTTGGGATTCCAGTTTCTGAAATAATCATCCTGCAAAAGAAAAACATCAAAAACAAAGGTCAAATTTCAGACAGCGGCTTACAGAACTGTATACAAACTTGCTTTTCCCTCCATTTCCCAAAACACAAAAGAAAACACTCACAACTTACAAATCTTTCCCCAAACAGACATTAACACACAATAAAAAAAAACCCAATTTACTTTTCAAATCCTTGTCTTTCAAATGGTGTGGATTAAACACTTGGAGTAATAAAAACATTTCAGCCCAATATAGTAACAGCATTACTCATCTTGGTTTGACATAGAAGCCCAGACACTGCCTAAATGCAAGGTGTAGTTGCTATCAATTATATCGTAGGTGATGCCTGGCTTTCTCTCACTTAAGCCTCTATGTTTGTAACAGCTGATAATTTAACTGTCAACATTTCTTCTACATGGGGATGTTTATCTTGTGGTGCAGTTGCAGTTTCCCGACACTTACGAAACCTAAAAACAGAGGGCCATTCAAATGTTAGAATGAACCGTGGGCATGTATTTATCTTAACAGCATTTGTTCTGGCTCTGGAAAGATGGATAAGACTTTTCTGGTCCATTCATAACCATGTCTCTCACCCATGTACAGTGCATCCATCTATGTTCTTGGACTGAGTACTTTATTCATTTGAAATTGCAAGACTCTAAGTCACTCACTTCCTCAGGCTTGTATTAACGGCTTCCCTACCTCTAACAACCCTTTCTCAATACCCACTCTCTTCTCACTCGGTCCTCACCCCTCTGCATTCATCAGCCTCAGAAACTCCTAGCACACCCGTGGTCAGTGAACAAAGCCACCTGCCAGTTGTAAGAGGCCATACTCGTGCACAATATCCCCATGCCATCTTGAGGACGTTTAATTGATTTCTAGTTTATTGCTCCTTGCCACAGACACCTTCAAAAAACTGTTGAAAAGGAATCCTTACTTTCTCTTTGAGAGAAGTTAATTTACATCAAAGTGTACAATAAGTTTAAACTAATGTCCATTCGGTCTCCTGCTGCCATTTATCTCTGCCGCGATCTCCTGTGGATTTCTCTGGCCTCCTCATTCAATTACCTGGCTTTATTACATCCTTGTTGAGTTCACCTAAGCCCTTAAATGGGTTTTAAGAAACTGGATTTAGAGTAAAATCAGAACATATTGCTGTGTGGCCAGTGATTCCGCTTTCCAGAGCATGAATAAACATGAACGTGTTCCTCTGGATCCTGGACATTCAGCATTGAGCTATTTTTAACTACAATGAATTGGCCCATTTTCTTCCTGCTTAATTTTATGGCGTGCCTGCTCACCTAGCTGGCTGGGGGGTGACTGAGATCTATATCATGAACTGTCACTGGGAAAGTCTCGGTATGATCCTTGCCCATATATTGTTTTAAATGCAACCTGAAATTGGGAGGGGAGGATTGATCGTGCCATCTGAGGAGAGGTTGGGATGGTAGATAGGAAGTTTAGCACGTGGCTTTCAGCCGGATGGTCAATATCCTCTTAGCCTTAGACAGCCAAGCTCAAGAGAAGAGAGAACCCAAGATGAACTCAGTCTCAGCACCAGAGGATGAAGGTAACCAACCATGCTCCCAACTACGCCTGGCTGATGGGCTCTCCTCATGCAGAGAGGATGGCCTCAGGTCCATGGGCAGAGTGGAATCTTCTGAAATATCTTTTCTTTGAACACACTGTCCTAATTCAATGGAAGCCCTTGGAAGCTCAGGGTATGTGTCCAACAGAGAAAGGCTGGAGCTAAAGACAAGTTCCTTTACTTTAATTTCACCTGGCACATTCTCTTTGATGTCCAAGCAAGGCTTGCACACATGTCAAGAATGGACAAACCTCGTGATTTCAACATCCTTCAGGACTTGCACAGAATGTGAAACACTCACCTGGACCTTGTCACTATGCATGCTAACTATAATTGCCATTTTACATAGTTCTTTTGACGGGAAAAGCATAGCTTAAATATCAAGCTTCTCAAAGCCCATTTCTGCCTCACAGTATTGAAACTCACTACAAATGTAATAATACTGTCTAATTACCGCAAAATGTAAAAGCATACCTTGAATGAAAACTCATTATACAAAGTAAGTCCTTCAAACAGTCCCTTGCCCATTAAGGCCAAGTAGGGAAGGACAATTATTCCCTGCATCTGACTGTTTTGGCCCTGCCTCAGGAAAACAGAACACCAAGGCGCAAGCCAGGATTGGATAAAGCCTTGGGTGTCATAACTTTGGCTACAGCTAGTGGAAACGGATCACCTGACCAGAGGTCAAGATCATGAATACTGAGCACTATATGCACCAAATCATATATAGGGGTCATCTATAAGCATGAGGAGGGGGCTTTCTGCATTCACTGCTGCTGTCAGGGTCAGGGTATGAAATGCCAGGACATGCAGGTATTCTAGCCACCTGGGGAGCCCACACAGGCTAGAGCTGCTTCTATTAATTCACTCTGCCTCTGGGGAAAATTCTGGTCAGGCAGCAGCTGAAATGTGCAAAAATCCAAAGACAAAGCACTGCTCCTTTCAGAGGTTCAGGTGAGAATTGGCTCATCCCCAGTCTCAAGGAAGAATTTGGAAACTCAAAAGGCTGTCCATGGTCCTGAATCATCATCACTCAGCCAATACTAAGAGGCTGGTCACTCTTTTAGGGGTCTAAAACCCAGGTAGCACCAGCCAGGCTCTACTTTAATCTTCTTTTCTATCTAAATAGAGACGTGCTGAAATGTGGGGTGCTGTTATTGTACCCATCCCCATACCGCTCCAGGGCTTCATATGAAGGTATGTTCCTGTTATAAGAACCCCAGCCCATTCCAGATGGTAGAAAAGCCCCAGACATTGAAGACCATGACCTCTGACCCGCCTTCTAGCCTGAGAAAGTTTTGGCCTGCTTATGTTCAGACTGGAGTGAAAGTTGTCAGGTGAGTGTGTCTTGTGGTGCACATGGTGTACGCACAGGAATGTTCTGTGTGTCACTCTGTTGCCCATTCTTACTTCGACTGGAGTCTCTTGGATAATCCCAGAGCCAGCCCTCTTTTTGGAATTTCCACTGATTCTCAGGTTTCTGCTACTTTGCAGGACTGGGGTTACAGATGTGAGTGGCCACACCCAGATGTTTAATGTGGGATCTAGAGGTTGGAACTCCCACAGTCTAGGCCCCCTCAGGGCCCTCATGCTTAGGCGGGAAGAGCACTTAACCACTGAGCCATCTTTCCAGCCTTTGACCAGCAATTTCACCACCTAGCAATAAAGTTATGTTTAAAGAGTTGCAAGGATCCAGCAACAGCTAATTTTACAAGTGTAGCCCTAACTAGAAATCTAAACATAGTTATTGATTCACTGGTGAGTGGTGCAGCATGTTGAAACTCACTACAAATGTAATGATACTGTCCAATTACTGCAAAATGTAAAAGCATCCTTTGAATGAAAACTCATTATGCAAAGTAAGCCCTTCAAACAGTCCCTTGCCCAGTAAGGCCAAGCAGGGAAGGACAATTATTCAAGCCCTTCTTAGGGTGGCTCACAGTTTTGCTCCAGATTCTAGTCAGTTCTTATGAGAGGCTGATTTGATGTCACTGTGCAATTTCTTAAGTGACACTTCTCCAACTCCTTTTTAGGGACTTTTAGTTAAAAACCTCAAAGAGCTTATCAATTGTAATAGAGGCTTGAGCATACTGATGGATGTCTGAAGTCAGGAAGTAATCCAGGGCAGCAATTAATAGTCTCAAAAGCAGCATATCAGTAATAGTAAGGAAGTAGTGGACAGTTACATCTCTAGAATGAGTCAAAGGATGGCTGGTACTCAGAGCAAAGGAACAATGAGAGACTGGTAGAACCGTGGCTATGATGATTTTGTCCTTTACACCTGATCCTCATAGATAAAAACATTTATCCATTTATCTCACTAACTAAACATTCCCACAAATTGCTTAAGATGTTGTAAAATTATTGGCTTTCAGTAGCCGGTACAGAGAAATTGATGCTATGCTTTCAACTATTATATTTCTATTCTGATCGGCCCCGTGGGAAAAATCCATTCATATAAATATGTGTGTATATACATACATATGCATGAATATGCATATTAGAAAGATCCAAAGAAATTTTTTTTGTTTTTCAAGGTAAAGTCTCCCTCTAGCCCAGGCTGACCTGGAATTCACTATGCAGTCTCAGGATGGCCTCGAACTCATTGCTATCCTCCTACCTCTGCCTCCCGTGTGCTGGGATTAAAGGCGTGGGCCACCACACCCGACTACCTAAGAATGTATTTTTATTAATAGTTAATATTAACATATACAATGATATATACATGTGTACATAAAGTCAGCTATCTGTATTTATAGGTCCAATTCTGCAGATTCAACCAAGGATCAAAAATATGTTTTAAACATTCTCTCTGCCCTGAAAATGTGGATATTTTTCTTACAGTGATTCCAAAAACGATGCAAAGTGACTATCATTGCCACAGCATTTGGGTTGCACCAGTCACTATGCAACCATGAGGGGGATTTCAAGTAGATGGGAGGAAGCTGTAGGCTCTAGGCAAATGTAAGGTCAGCTGATATGAAGGGCTTGAGGATCCTCAGCTTCTGGCTGCCCAGGGACGCTGGAGCCAGCCCTCCACAGATGTTAAAGGATGACTGTCTGTACTAGGGCATTGCACTCCACAATACGTCTTCCAGAAAAGCCTTTGAGTCTGCCTAACATGAAATAATGCCAAAACATCTCCACTATAATTTAGTGATGATACCCCTCCATCATGACTGGGAACAACCAAAGGTAACATCCATGGCTCCAGTCCATTTAGAACGAGAACATAAATATCCTTCCCCTGTGCCCCGGCCCCCAAATGGGTGATATAACTTGGCTCAATTCTTCTCCATACATGGTGGCTCGTGCCTCTCATCTCAGCACTTGGTAGGGGGCTCACAGTGAGTTGCAGATCAGCCTGGGCTATAGTGAGAGCCTGCCTCGCAAAAATAAATAAATAAAATGTTAAATGAGGAGAGCTAGGGGCAGAACCAAAGAGATGCCAGGCTATGAACCCAACATCTATTGAGGATGAAAATGAGGTGGGAGTTATTAGATACTATAGCTTCAGATGCACAGATCAAAGGCCCTGAGCTCACATGAAACAGATTAATTTCTCCCTCATACATATTTCAGCTAAACTGTTTGAACCCTGCAGTTCCATCTGAAGATTACCTGAGATAATACAAATTACCAAGGCTGGAAAATAAACGGGGCCCTCATTTGTCTTGAACAGGGGTGAGGAAGAAACCCATGAGCACAGGAATCAAGGTGCATGAGGGCAAGGCAGTCAATCTGGGGTCTTCTGTGGGGGTGACTATCTGTCAATACAGGGTTTGCACCTCTCAGATGGAGGCCAATTCTGCCAAACCCATCATCTTACAGTAGTTATCTTCTTGTCACTAGGACAAAACACCCAACCAGACGCCGCTGATGGGAGGAAAGGGTTTATTTCAGCTTGGTTTCCAGGGGACACTTCATCATGGCAGGGAAGTCTGGTAAGAACAGACAGCAGGACATCACATCCGGTCACATCATCTGGGAGGGAGCAGTCAGTGGGAGCCAGCCAGCCCTGCAAGCTGGGCTCATGAACCTCAAAGCCTGTCCCCAGCGATGGTCCTCTTCTGGTAAGGTTTCACCCCACCTCAAAGGCTCTGCCAAGCTGGGGACTAAGTATGAGGCTTACTCACAAACTATAGGGGGCACTCCAAATTTATACTACCTTATCTCTTTAAAAGATCAACAAAGAGGACCTGGAGTGATGGATGGGTCAGTGGTTACGAAGATCCATAAAGTGACTGTAGCCCGTGTTTTCTGAAGGTAATTCAACACAAAACAGTTAATTTCACTGTCGTGCAATTAGACTGAGGCAAATAGGAGAGTTGGTTTTTGAGTGGAAAGGTTTACCTATGATAATGTTAGTCACCAGAAAGCTCCAGATCACGTTCTATCGGGAATCTACTTACATAAGATGACAGTTTCCTATAAGTTTAATTTTTATGCAGCTACTATGCGGTAGAAAGCAGTTCTTTTACTGACAAATTAGCTTCCCATAAAGTCACATCACTCCAAACTACGGCTCCTCTGAGCACTAAACATGGGATGTGCTGCCTGCCTTCTGTCTTGCCTACCTTTCTTTCACCCTGGGGAAGAGCCACCTGTGGGAGTCCTTCTCAATGACTGGGCAGTGAATCAAGGTATCCCTAATGTCACCCATGGGCCCTCTGTCCCCAGGGACAGGAGCTGTGTGCATTAATGCATTTCAAAGTATAGGAATCCCCCTCCTCCATCCTCCCCCCACAAGCAGGCACACCTATGCTAGGCTGCTTCTGAGCAGGGACAGGTCTCATTCGCCTGCTATTCCCCGTGGTACCACTCAACGGCACACGATAAATCCTGGCTGAACTGCTTTCAAATATGAGTAAGCCATTCCCGTTTTATTAACACCTCTGCAGTCCCAGTGAAATCCCCATAACTGTTACTGGTGTGTATAAACACAGGTGTGTGTATGTTTTTGGACACACACTCTCAATCACCCTCCTCGTGAATAGAGCGATTCTTTGATAAATTGGTCTGACATTTGGTATAAAGTCCTGCAGGCTTTAGACAAAATGATTTAGAAAATAACACTGTCAGTTTCTTTGCTCTTTCAATAAATAACCCACCAGTAAAATACAGATAATAACTGACAATCGGACTTGCACTATAACTAATGAGAAACGATAAAGGAGCAAATGGACTGTTTATATACATTTGATAAATGGAATCCCTGGATACACCAATTGGCAAACAAAGGTACGCGTTCCTAGTTCACTAAAGGAAAGCAAATATTTACCGCAAAGATTAAAGATTTAGGATACAAGTTACATTGTATTTGGAAACTACTTTGACGCTATGTCTACATACATTTGAAAAGTCAAGGACCTACCTCAACTTCCTGAGTACGAAAGCATTATAAATGGGAAAAAAAATAAAAGAATCACATCAAACAATAGGAAGGAATGTAACATTATCGATCATTGCAACAGAATTTCAAAGCATTAACAAGGTCATCGTCAGGCATCTTCTCTTACATCACCTACCATTTTTCCTTTGCAAAGGGCCTGTCACGCACATGGTCCACGGGAAAGGATGAGAAGTAATAGGGCAGAGTAACTGAGTGTAAACAGTTACCTCTGCACTACTGTGGAGGGGCTGATGGAATCATGGTGAAATCCACACTGGGCCATGATGACCATCTATGACAATTTCAAATCAATTGCCTATGACATCAGTCCCCGGGGGGCAAAATTAAATAAAAATCCCCAAATGACATCTGTGTAAGACTCATAGACCTTCTATATTTTTGCAAAACAAACCAACCAAGCAACCCATGATTTGCCTTGAAGCTCCAGAAGAACTGGAGGGGACCTCAAAGGTAAGAGCCGTGGCCAGAGGAAACGGGTAAATGAATGGGACTGGCAGGGTCCCTCGGGCTGATTAAAGGATTCAAACCACCACAAAGAGCCCTCCGTCCTAGGGGACTCTGCCTGTCTTTAACAGTTTGTTCAAATTGGGGTGGAGAGAACCAGTCCAATAACGTGTTCTCTTCCCAAACAGAAAGAGTGTGTTTGAGGTTCCTTTCCAAAATTGTGCTGTGTATGGTGTCCCTTCAGGGGAGATGAATGGTCACAGAATGCCTCATGTATACTCAAATGAAGACAAAGGGTGTCTCCATCCATCAAAACCATCCATCCTATTGTCCTCAGTGGCAAAATCATCATGGAATTGTCTGAGCTAAGCACAGGCAGTCTTCTCAGAATCTAGGAGAGAAGTCGGAAGGGTTTGCACATCTCAGATGGAGGCCAATTCTGTCATATCTGTAGTCTTACAGTAGTTATCTTCTTAAGTGGAGCCACACTTTGGGTTTGTTTCAGAGCTGTTATTGTATCATGGGTAAACATGTGCTTTCCACCCTGACCTCTGGACTTCAGGGTGGAAAGGCGGGGCGGGCTTTGGAGTATTCACTCTTGCTCTAGCGATCACAAGCTACTCAGTCAGTTTCCTTAGGCATGAAACAAGGTCCCTGGCACCTGCCTTAAAGGATGGCCTCAATGTTTCAGGATAACGATACCAATGCCTGAGATATTATGTGGCACCCAGAATTAATACACACATGCTACATATGCTCATGTTTTATAGCAGTGTGTTGGCTCACAAACACAGAAGTGAGCATAAGACTTTGTGGAAATAATATATTTCAAGTTTTTGGCCAAATTTAATAGCTGTTGATTGTCTCCCCCAGGCCCAGGCTCCTCCATTTTTGGTAGTGCCATTCCTACACATTTGAATTTTGCCAATTAGACCCAAGTAAAAATAGATCAACTATAACTATGAAAAATAATTATGAAATATTTCAGTGCATGTGAATGTGAGTGCATTTTAGTAGTCTCAGGTATGAAGAATGCTTTAAAGAAAATTCAATGTTAGGGCTGGATTGCTCAATGGTTAATGGCACTTGCTTTCAAAGCCTGCCAGACTGAGTCTGATTCCCCAGTACCTGCGTAAAGCCAGATAAACAAAGTGGCACATGCATCTGGAGTTCGTTTATAGTGGCTAGAGATCACACTCATTCATCTCATTCCTCTCTTTCACTATCTTGGTCTCAAATAAAAAAATCTTAAACATTTTCAGTGTGATTTGGAAACCTGAGTTGCAGACATACTTACAGTTCACGGCCACACTCACATCCTGAGATTCAGTAACCCTCATGTATGAAGCAGAACCCATCTAGTTCAAACAGCACCTACAAGATTAAACTTCTGTGATCAGTATTTTCAAACGCTAAGTGTGGTGATTTGATCCTGGTGTCCCCCACAAATGAATGTGTCCTGAATACTTGATCCCCAGCTGATGGCAATTTGGGTGTTGGAACCTTGTTAGGGGTGGGCTTATGGGTGTCATAGCCAGCTTCCCCTTGCCAGTGTTGGGGACACTCTCCTGCTACTGTTGTCCACCTGATGTTGGCCAGAAGGTGATGTCCACCTCTCTGTTCATGCTGTCATTTTCCCTCTCATCATGGAGCTTCATCTCAAGTCCATAAGCCCAAATAAACCCTTTCCCTCCACAAGCTGCCTTTGGTTCTTTGTTGCAGTAACGAGAAAGCTCACTACAACAGTAAGGTAGTCCCTATCATAAATATGCAAACAAAATCAAGTTTCAATTATGATTAACTATATCCTAACAAGAAGACAGGCCTGTCCAGGCAAAATTACTGATGCATTCATGACCCCATGGTGATCACCAATAACCCTACTGAGGCGGGGTCTCGGTGGATTGAGTGATAACCTACTGAGGAGGGGGTCTCGGTGGATTGAGTGATAACCCTACTGAGGAGGGGGTCTCGGTGGATTGAGTGATAACCCTACTGAGGAGGGGGTCTCGGTGGATTGAGTGAAGGGAGAGGGCTTATCAAACAATAACCTAAGGGGAATATGACCAACATATAATTTGTTCATACACTAAATCTCGTAATTTAAAAATAATTTTTTAAAAACTTCTATGTAATTAGCAATGTACATATAAAAAACAAATGAAGGAGCCCCAGAAGGGTGGGGTGTCATTGCCACATCTAACAGGGCCCTTGTGGCCTTATGGCTTGCAAAGTTTATTTCCTATGATGCACAAATTATTTTGATCTGAGGCCCATCTTGTCCAAATGGCAAAGTTAATCTGGTCCCACCATGTTTCTGAGAAAGGCCCCTATGGCTAACGCATACACATGCTTCCTTTTAGATGACAAGGTACCAGCCAGGAGCCCTGTGTCTCTTTCCTCCCAGATGCACAAAGTGGCGCTTATGTCTGGAGTTCATTTTCTCAGCAAGAGACCCTGGAGTGCCCATACTCTGTCACTCTCTGCTTGCAAATAAAGCAAAAGAAATATATATTTACTTGCAAAGGACTGAAAAAAAAATCACCACAGTAACAATGGCTATCGTTGGGTATGGGATTTGTGAGTTCTCTTCCTGGCTCCACTTTTTATGATCATTTTTTCAAATTTTACAAAATCGAAATGGATACTGTCTACTCATTCATTTATTTGAAGTCTTATATGATGGGCAAGATGAAGGCAGGGTTTCCCCAACATGACAACCAGGGTAAATGCCAGCCCCAGAGAGGTGACGTCATAACATGCATTCACACTGCACTAAAGCCTACCATCTAAGATCCCTGTACACAGGTAGCCGAGACTGTGAACTGCGGCCATTCAGCAGACATGGGAAGCAAGGATAAAGGGCCTCCAGGATCATGCGTACCAAGGAACACTTCCAGGCAGCTCAGTGGAACCACAAACCCTTTTAATTAGCCTGCTTCTGGGACAGGAAACAGCGTCTCCTGTCCATTTATTCCTTCTCCCCTGGCATTTCTGACACCTCATTAAGAAAATGAAAGATACAAAATTCAGCAGGGGGTGTCCCTCAGCCCCCACCTGTGCACAGCCCATGGCCTCTGCCAGAAAGATGCAGGAGAGATGTCCAGAGGTCAGGGTGGAAAGCACATTTTTACCCATGATGCAATAACAGCTCTGAAACAAACCCAAATTGTGGCTGGATTTAATAAGGCATTCCAGGCCTCATACCTCATCTAATGTACCAGTGGGGAAACACACCAATCGTAGCTAGAAATGGAGGCACCCTGTCAGGGCTGCCTGCTGGAACTATTTGAAAGCAACACTGTGTGGTGATTTTCTTATTGCCCAGGAAAACCTGAGATGGCCATTCCTCACGCCTCTCTTCACAAAACTCAGCTCTTAGCCAGCTTGGGGCTGAAATCACAGGTTCTGCTTCCCCACTGAAAACATAAAATGCCAGACATCAGGGACTGTTCTCTTGACATTTCTGCTGCCATGATCTAAGAGACTTCCAGACAAGCAAGTTTACCTGCTCAAACTTCAGTTTCCTCCTCTGGGTACCAACACCATCAGGATGCCTAGAAGGATTATGGGAAATATAGATTGCTAGATGCCCAGCACTCAGAGGAGGCCTTCAGGAATCGTGACCATGTTTTAATTGATCCCAGTTTATCCTCTGCTCCTGCCCAATAGAGAGTTGTTAAAATATAGATTGTTAGCTTCTCTGGATTAATATATTTGTGATACCACCATCCTGACTCTCAAGGAGATTTTTGAGAAATCAAATTTGGGTGACGGCTGCTCTGGAAAAAAAAGGCAGGCTCTTCTGGGTGAGAAAGTGTAAATAAAACACCACTTAAGTAATCACATTACTCACAGCTTAATGCGTGTGAGCCAGAGCTGAGCGTGTGTGCGTGATGGATTTCTCATTATCTGTCGGCTGCCACTGTGGTCCATCCAACTGTCTGCAGGCATCCTGGCTGGGAACATCTACATTAGCTCCTGACGGGCCTTGTGCTTCTGTTATCAGTGGGGCCAGACCCAGCCAGGAAAAAAAGTGATGCTTTCATAATAAGGTGATAATATGAAAGGAAATATTTGTTTAGGGAAAAGCCTCCAGGTTCTAAGTCAGTATCACAGTTCTTTCCTCAGCTCCCATGACAATTTGGCTCAGAGGAAACCTCTAGCTCAGTCCTCTTGGGCCAGCTGGGCAGGGTGGAGCCTCTCTCCCCCCATGGATACCCCAGCATGGCCTGTGTTGACTCAGCTGTGAGGATTGCTGGGCCAAGCCCCCAACACAAAGAGATGAGCAGAACTACATTGCAACCAGGCCCTTCTGGAATAGGGCCTCTGACTCCCAGGGGGCCACAGCTACCTTCAAAAATATAGCCATTTATATTCTAGAATCTTCTAGGAAGACCACTTCAAGATCTACCAGCAGTTGACAGTAAAGATTTGGGTATTTAAGAAGAAGAGCCTGGAAAGCCCCAGGGAAGGACATGAGGCTCAGTCCTCAGCATCAAATCCAGGCCCAGGGTGCCACCCTGCTAAACTTCCTCAGGGACAGGCACTCTGAACATTGGGTGAGGTCTGAGAGCAACAAGGCTTGTCTTCACAGACTCTGTCCCTTCAGCTTTTACCTCCCAGAGTGGGCTTCTGTATCCAGGGGGTCTTTCCTCACTGCGAAGCATAACACTCTGGTGGAGTCTTTCATTAAAAGCCAAGCAAGAAGCCTGCAAAAGCCCCAATGCCACGGGCACTATGTAAGACATCTAAGTCTCCAGCGACAAAAGCCTAGCAGGGTATTAGGCCCTCCTTGTTTTGTGAGTTTGGTCCAGGAAGGATGGAAAATAAAGACTAAGGATGAGCAGAGAGGGAAAATGAAATGTAGGGTTCTGCAAACAGACTTGAAGGAAAGACATAGTCATGAAGACAGCCAGCTGGTCCGGGTGAGCGTATTGTCTATCACAGACCTGAAATTGACGCAGTAGGTGCTCCAGCAAGGACCCAGGTCCTAGGGACCCGCCATTCGCTAAGGGGACACCAAGACACAGCGGCATGTGTCTGTAGTCAATCTACGACGGGAAATGAATGAATGGCTACCCAGCATGCACTAGGCACAGTGCTTTACAGAGATTCTCCCTCATTGTCACTTTTCAAGGATGGAGGCTGCCTCACTGGTTTATTATGGAGAAAAGCAGAGCTCAAGGGAGGCTGGGTAATTTACTTGAGGTCGTATAGGAACAAAGTAACAGAGCAGTGGTTCAAATCCACCTCATACCTACCTTCCTCCCTCTACATACTCTCTCTTTTCCTCTGAGCCAGGCCAGGAGACCTCACGCACCATTGCACGCAGCTAACACAGGGGCTACCCCTCCCACCCTATCTTCTAGGAGGGCACATTAATTAGTTCAAAAGTCTCCAGTGAGTGGACACAGAAGCTTGTGATGAAGATGGAAAGAGTTGTTTTTCTCAGAGAACTGGATCACACACACCCTACACTGGAGAAGCTGGGCCTCCAGGGTTAAAAATATGGGGAACCCTGAACCTAGAAACAGAGGAAAACTGAAGTCCTAGGAGACATCAGGAAGGAGAGGACAGGAGCAGGTGCTGCACTTAGCTGGACAGCAGAGCCCTCCCTGTCAGAAGAGAATCAGCGAAGAAGGGCCTGGTGGGTGGGTGACCTGGTCAGGGAGAAATCTGCATGGAGTCGCTAGTTGCTATGGGGGATGTGAGGTAACATCCATGGCACTGTCCCACACAGGTTAGGGAGATTCCATGGGGCTCACACCTCTCTTGCGAGTGGCTTCTCTTTGGGAAAGAGTAGGTGCAGAGAGGCATGAGGTCTGGGACTGGGAAGTGGGGGAGGAGCCAAGGGGATAGCCAGCCACACCAGGCGACCATGTCTATGTGGCCACTGAGGCAGAACTGAGTCTCGAGGACAGAGGAGCGTCTCTGACAAAGTAGACAACAGATTTCAGGGAGGACCAAGATGCAGTGGACGGAGGATAACCAGGGATGGGCTGTGAGACTACAGTCTGATCTGCCATCATTTTGAGACAATACGATGATACAACAATGAGAGCTCTGGCCTGGTCAGCACTGATAGGGCCCATTGCCATCATAGACGCAGCGCATTAGAAAAACCCTGGGTTTACTTGGCTGCAAGTCAGGAGAAAATGTGACTTTATAGTGCATTGCTTTCCGATGGTCCTTCCTTTCCTCTCTGACCCAACAATTACAGTTGAATAGCTGAAGAAAATACTAAATGATAAACACATACTCAGCCTCAGCCATACAAACCTTTTGTGCTTATTAACACTGCCTCTCTGCTCTTTACAAGACCACATTCTTCTGGACTCTTTGCAACTGAAATATACTTGGGAACATACATCTTCCTCGCCCTAACATGAGCCAGCCCCGTACCAGCAAAAGCAGTTCATTACCGAGCCATTTTGGGTTATATTTCTTTAAGAAAATAGCCATTTTAAAGACTCTCAGAAAAATGTCCCACCTATACTCCACGTCACTTGTTAGGATGACCTTGGCTGCTCACACCTGTGGTAGAGGTCAGCATGGTGACAGACATGAGGCACTTCAAGTTCCACTGAGACCTGAGCTTCATGTCAGGCTCCCCAGGCCCTGGTGGATGACCTTGGTGATGGTGGTCTGCTCTAGATGTTCAGAGTTGGTGAAGTGACACTCATGTCTCACTGCTCCTCCAAGCAGGCAGCCTCTGCCCTCCCAGGTGGGGACTAGCAAGCTGGTTCTCAACAGGGTGGCCAGTGACTATTTTAGATTTGTGGGTCACATGAAGACGCCATTTCACATTGCTCGTTTCACCCTACACCCCCCCCTTTAAAACATTAAAATCGAAGCTGCTCATCTTTGTTAGATTTGACCCACAAAACAGGCCTCAAAACCTTCTAAATGTGGCCACTTTATCTTCAACAAAGAGCACATTTAAACTGAAATCAAGGGCTGTAGGAGCATCTTCACGCCCTGGTCATGGACTTCACACATGACAGATGATACGTGGGGTAGTCAAGGGGGGTCGTTAGACAAGCTGCTCAGAGCACAGAAACCTGCCAGTTTGGGACATGGTAGGGACTCAGATACCATCTACACTGCACATGGTATCCAAGCCCAGGGAGCATGGCTTCATTTCCCTTCATTTACCCCTCCTTCCACATGAAGTAACCACTAGTGAACCTCCCAGGAAGGCAGAACAAGCAGGAGCAGCAACCAAAAACCAGGGAGCCTGCGGCCTGGCAGAGTGGAAGGAGACAGAGCAAGTCCAAGTGTGTAGGATGACAACACAAGGCACAGTAGGGAAGCCAGAGAGGGGATGCGGTGCCAAGCCCCAGCTGTCCTCTGGAGCTTAAGGAGACAGATGACTACGTCACACAGACTGCCTCATACACACAGAGAAGCCGGAGAAGGACTGAATGAGACATCAGACCAGGCGTGGTGTCGCACACTTTTATCCCAGCACTCGGGAGGCAGAGGTCGAAGGATTGCTCCGAGTTCAAGGCCACCCTGAGAGAGACTACATAGTGAATTCCAGGTCAGCCAGGGCTAGAGTGAGAACCTACCTTGAAAAAACAAACCAAAAAAAAAAAAAAATGAGCCATGGAAACAGGGAAAGGACTTCTTGGAAAGAAGAGGGGTTTCCGTGGAATAGGATGGGAAGGGGAAGCAAGAGAGCAATAGCAGAGGAATGTCATCAAATTATAATATGTTCATTAGTAACATCCAAGAGAAAGAAATAAAAGGACACAGAGGATGGCTGGTTGACCTGTTGCTTTGTGTTAATGCATGGTATATTTGTTGCACTCAAACTCTGTTTTAAAGTATGGTCTGGGACTCACTTATCATCTTTTAAATAAAAGATAGCCTAATATAAGCCAGAGGCTGAGATGAAGAAAGATGGTTCTGTTGATTCATAAAGAAGCACCAATTTTGGGCAAAAGATCACACGTTTCCCCACTTGGAATGTCTTGTGGGGAACCAAAATGAACCAGAGAATGGTACACTGTGCTCAGCAAGGCAGTAAAAGACATTCTTCTGCATGTTTATTTAAAATATGTGAAGGAAGAGGTAAGTAATGGAGAAGACTCATAAAGTACCTCCCCAATGAGAGAAGACACTTGCATCATTTAAAACCTATGCATCGATGGCTTGCAGCCAGGATGTACAAAGAACTTTACACAAATCAATTAAATCAAGATAGATAATCCAGTTAAAAGGAAGGACAAGCAATAGAAATAGGAGCATCACAGAGGATGATGCCCACAGGCTGAAATCTACCAGGTTAGCTGAACACTGAACTCTAAACTTAAAGTATAAGAAAAGTTGGGAGAGAACAGCAAACCAAGAAAGGAGCACTTGTGCAATGGAGGAGCCTGGGCCTGGGGGAGACAATCAACAGCTTTCAAATTCAGCCAATTTTCCACTTAGTGGGGGGCCCCTTGTCTGGAACTTGGGACTCAGGGCAACAGGCACCGGATCCTGTACTCTTGGGCTCCCAAGACAAGATGCACTATGGGAGCGATTGACGGGGAGGCTACTGAAAATAGAATCTAGGTAGTTCCAGAATTGTGTACATTTGTTAACCTACACTGATCTCACTCTCCGATGGAGATTGTGTTTGTATTTTTCAGGATGCAGCGAGAGAGCTGGGGCTCATCTAACCCTACCAACCAACCTTAGGCCGATAGCTGAGATTCTGGCAAGAGAGGAGCCACCACAGTCATACTGTGGAGGATCCATATGGAACCCCACAGAGAATGTCGGGATGAACAAGGGACCCACAGCCACAGCCATTCAATCAACACAGGATAAGCCAGTGAAACAGAGACCAACGTTTTTTGACACAAAGGCCCCTAAGCTCACAACCTTAAAGCAGCCTTAATACTCATTCACCACAACCCAGGGAACTGAGCGGAAGAGGGGGCAGAAAGATTGTGAGAGCCGTGGTGGGGGAGACTATCCAGAGGCATGGCACCCCTCAGTAACAACACACTTGGGCCAGGAGAACCTGGCTGAATACTAGGCTATCCATGGTCCCCTGTCACAAGGACTGATCCAGACGACCCATGGAGGAGGTTATCCAGCGGATTGGGGAGGGGAGGGCAGTGGGGAATTGGGGATAACAACGCATTGTTTGCCCACTAAATATTGTAACTCATTATGGACAATTAAAAAAAAAGGAAAGAAAAGTTGGTGAGCGGACGGAAGCCTTGCCACTGTTAGCATCTGTGACGATGTGAAGACACTTTTGGCCATGACCCACAGCTGCATGCCTGTCAGATACAGAGACAAGCACAGGTGTACAAAACGACATGCCCAAGAAGATCTAGACACAGACATGTTAACAAGAGCCCTCATCAGGAACAATTCACACAGCCCTGAGTGTGGCACAGACCGAGGGTGGCGTGTTCACAGAAAAGGATTCCAGGGGGCCCATTAGGAAGGAGCTAGTTTGGAACTGCCAGAGGACATCTTCATTTGCTTGAGAAAAAAAAAAAGCATCTCTGAAAATAAAGCCAGAGGAGATTCAGCCAAGAGGAAAGGAGACAGTGGGCCCCAGGTCTGGATGCAGCCATGCCTGGAGTCCAGTGTGAGGACCAATAGTGTGGCCCTGGCAAGGTCTGACGGGGGACACTGATGGGGAGGGGGGGCATTGGGGAATTGGGGATAACAACTCATTGTTTGCCCACTGAATAATGTAACTCATTATGGACAATAAATATATATTTTAAAAAAATAAATAAAAATAAATAAGGGACTGCTGAGCGGAGGGAAAGACTATCACCTGTAAGGAGAGTTGTGAATGAAATGCTATCTGAACATACCCCCCTAAAGGCTTGGCTTGGCTTCCAGGAAAGCAAGACAGTCCACAGTAGGAAAAGACATAAACCACAGAGGGACAGAGCAGGTACATCGGATGTATGCAGACACATACAATCCAGTGAGGCACCGGGCAGCTGTGGGAGGAAGCCTGCCCCACAGCAGGACTAGCTCAGCGCAGGCTCGTCTCTGGAGCATGAATCTCTTCTGCAAAATGAATTGACTCCTCTTTAACAAGATTTTCCCGTGATTTTAATTCCATGGAGGGATTCAGCCAGTGAGAAAGAACAAAATGGTATTTTACTACCTGTAGATACACACCTTAACTTTTAAATTCATTTCTTTAGATAGGAAAGGAGTTGGCAATAAGAGAAAATTAAATCCATAAATCCTCTGATTTATCACTGTGTGCGTGCGCACACACACACACACACACACACACACACACACACACACACACACACAGTGACAGTAAATTCTTTGCAGGCTGCATTTACCCAAGAGTCACTGCTACCAACACAGTGTGGAAAAACCCAGATTTGAAATGAAAAATGACTCCATTTTAATCTTGTTTATATTTTTGGTCTAGTAACCCCCTATGGCCAGAGCCCATCTGGCATAATCTTCAGATTGTTGCCCACTGTTGTTTAATCCAACCTTGTGGTTAGCTGGCTGATTTTTCTTTTTGATGTATACCACAGGCCAATAGATATTGGGCTTATTTGTTTAAATAAATCTGATAGACCATCACAGAACACCATTTGTTTCGGGGATCTTTTGAACGTACGTACAACATGTCAGCAGCTTTTCTGAGCACGTGAAATGCTATCTGCAAGGGAGCTTGCTGAGCCCAACAAATTAGTCTAATCTCCAGTGGGCCACGATGAAGAGATCTGTCGACGCAATGGGCAATTAGTAATGATGTTTCACCATGTTGTACCTCACCTCCTCCGAATATCGTAGGAAGTGCCACACACCTTAATTAAGTATGAAGATACCCTTTAGAGTTTCTGCATCAGAATCCAGACCCTGGGCCTTACCCAGGCATTCTGCA